>SMSR01014679.1:57323-70347 GCA_019453355.1 Ceratina japonica | reverse complement strand
ATATTGAATTCAATTTTGAATTTAGGAAGATACAGCTCGACCTCGCTGGTAGAAACATTTGCGTTATCCAGCGCTTCCCGTGAATATTTATTCTGCACATTCACAAGACCTTCGACGTCATCCGGTACGATTATGATCATGGTAACGTCTGGATTCTGTAAAGTACGTCTTTAAGTTCTCCTAATGAGCATGAATATATATATATATATATATAATATATACGAACGTACCGTGTAAGGAATTTGTATAAATTTTGCTTTCAGCGATGGTATGTTACCGTGAGCGAACGAAGACTTTCTGTACATCGTTGGTACGAGTTTCTGCTGGCTCGCCGTTACATGAAACGCTCTGTCTTTCGTATTCTTCTTATCGAACGCATGTAACCAATTGCCGTTAAAGTAAATTGCATTTACCAGCACCATGCACGTATTTTCGTCGAAATCGCCTAAAGTATACAAATGTAATATAAGCCTTTCCTTCTTTCATATATGGAATAAAATGACGCATACTAGGAGATACGAGAGCAGGTATCCTATTATTTGTCTTTTTCTTCACCCAGCCATTGATCTTCGCTGCTGCATCCATGTTACGCTCGAAATCAATCTTCACGATTTCAGATTGATAAACTTCTCTGCCTATCGTCAAGAATTCTGTGAACAGGTCGAAGTCGTGTCTAACATACATCGCGTTCGCGAGGTACAATTTCATACTGTCCAGTTGCTGGAAAATATAGAAGATATTAATTACAATATTGAGTTTTGTTTCTTCTTAACACGTTTCGTGCCAAACCACTTTTTTCTGACTTGTTCTCCAAGCCACTCGATATTTCAGCTCATTTAATAAACATACCATTTATGGTACACGTTGCCTGAAGATCAAGTTTGACGTGTACTAGAAATGGTACACGTGGTACGGATTGTGTTAATGGTTAGTTTTAATAATCTTACATTGATTTCTGTTATTAAGGACCTGTATCCTTCTTTTATGGACTCTTTGTCGAAGAGGTATAGACTTTTAGTGAACTCTTTTAAAGTGGTAGACTCTGCGCCATGCGAAAGGTAGGATAATATCATGTGAATGCTTAATGGTGAACTAACGATATTTTCACTGGTAGAAGCAGAAACCAGTTGCTGAAACAAATTGGAAATTAGTATTACTTCTAATGAATAATATTAAATATTTTGTTAGAAATTCTTGCTTACTTTGTATAAGTTTCTTGTAAACTTATTGCAGGCATCAGATAAATTTTTGTAAGTGTCCTCAGTTTTACCTGTGCTCATACCTGCAGCCGTAGGCCTCGACATGATCGTCAATGCAATTATTACTAAAAAACAGATATTTCTATGAACATTTTCTAACGTGTGAAGGGTTTATAAATTATTACTACTGTCTGAATATTTTTAATGTATATCACCTGAATATATTGTAAGAAATGCCATTTTTTGATAGAATAATATAAATGTCATATTAAATGTCAAAGCACTTCGTATATCTTTTATACTTGAATGTTAATTGCAAGAAATTCATTTTGTACGTAATGTAAAAGGAATAAAATCAGAGAAATGTCATTCGTACGAGACTTCTAAAGGTTAGCTTATACATCTGTCAAAGACTAAAAAAAGGTGCAACTACCTGTGGATCTAAATCAGCTGTCTAGCTATCGGGAAAGAACCGCGCGATTTCATTTAATTTCAAAATTAAATGTTTAATATATTATCTCATTAGGGAAAAAACTGATGGGTAACTTGAAAAAATTGTTGGAATATCTTCGAGACCGCGCTATTATACTGTACAATGCATGCCAATCGCGGATCGCTACGATCTATGATTCTTGGAAGTAACCTTCGTGAGTAACAGTATACAATACAGTAAAATAGAATCGATGGTAGAATCAGAGAGGAAATGCCCGTGTAATCGTTGGCACCGCGAATGGGCCCCAATCGGTCGGTAATTGTTTTTCTCGTAGAATTGAAAAGAAATTGCATAGAACCTTCCTTGTATCTCGCAATTGGAATCACGACTTTTGTCTGAAACAATTTCTCATTTGAATGAAGAAAAAGTTTTTGCAACAAATAATTTTATTTATTAATTAACTATTGATGCTAGCGAAAAATGTTTTAAATAAAAGTTGTAGGCATTGAAATCCTCTACAAGAAAGGATCTATGCATTTTTCTTCTAACTTGAGTATTTAACGAGTTAAGTACGATTAATTGGCATTTCATAGGTACTGATAAAATTCGGTCGCTCCTTCATCGAAACAGCAAACTTTTAGCAAAAAATTTCGTTTTTCCTTAAATACTCCTAAACCGTTCATCCTNCGAGTTAAGTACGATTAATTGGCATTTCATAGGTACTGATAAAATTCGGTCGCTCCTTCATCGAAACAGCAAACTTTTAGCAAAAAATTTCGTTTTTCCTTAAATACTTCTAAACCGTTTATCCTACGGGGAAATGGCATAGGACCTTATTTGTAGCTGTCAACTAGAACTACAACTTTCATATGAAACATTTATTGTTAGCGTGAATAGTTTTCGAGTATTTTGCAAAAAACTGTTTCTCCGTTTTTTGTGACCGATTTTAATGACCGAACGCTGGAATCGAAGTCAAACGTCCGAGGAATATCCTGAACGGCGTAATGTATCTAATTCGGATCGCTGGAAGCAGAGAGAATAACAATTTTATAAGATATAACCATACCGGAGCTTAAAATAATATTAATATACGTATCTTGGTTTATAGCGAAGCGATTGTAATGAATAGCTAAGGAACTCTAAGGAAAAGGTATTAATGCGTAAATGTACGAACTTGATTTTTAGCGAAGCTATTCGAGGGCAGTACGTCTTGATTCAATGAATAATGAATAAGGAATGACATTCCTGAGGCGAACGACACTGAGCAGAATGCCAGCATGAACTTTATATCGTGTAACGATTCAGGGGCACTCACGGGTATCGGCTTTTACCTGTTAATTCTCACAATCTTCTCGATTTTCAACTTTCTTCGTCGTACTTCGCTTCAGGAGAAAAGCAACGACAATCGTTCAACGTAAAATTCTTTCTTCTGACATGAATAAACAAGAAAAGGATAAAAATAAGTCATACAATTTAGATCAGAAGAAATGATGAAGACTTGTACTCTTATGAAACTTACAATTAGAAAAGAATTAATAAAACAGGAATTCAATAGCCCCGTGAATTCTTCCGTTTCTTATCCCTGACGAATTCCCTTCACCCTTTCACGGACAGAACGAGTCCGGGTCTCTGTTTCTCCTTTTTACTTTCTCTTTCAATTTTTCATCCCATCGTCCCGTGCATCATCTCCCTCTCCCACTGCCAACGGACGATTTTCTTTTTCGTTCGTTCCGTTCTCCTTTTCCCTGGTCCTCCTCTTCCGCCTCTCGCGTTCTCGGCCCCTCCTCGTTGCACCTGTGACTGGTACACACGAAAATGTGTTCGTCACTCGCAGACACACATCCTGATTACTAATTCACGAAGCCGCGGACTACTTCCTTGCCGAGTTGTGACACCAAATCCCATATTCCAGCCGAATGGAGAGTCGAGACGGACGCGCGGTGATCCTTGCGGACTCGCGGACACGACTTTCTTTGATTAACCATTAAGCCAATTTTCATTTGTTCATTCATACTTCCACACCGTCTCGGTTTCACATTTTAGAATACTTAACGCACGCGTGTACGTACGACACGGTGTACGAGGCGAGATGAGTGTAAGAGAAACCGGAATGTGTCTCACAAAAATCTCGAGGACGGATGCTATGCGGAGTATGATCTATCGTTAGTTGGAAGGAGGAAATCGGTTCGGATTTACAGTTAGGCGATCGGCTCTCCGGCGATCGGGCATCGGTTGCTTTCGCTCCTCGGACAGAATTCCGGATTTTCGTTCACCTCAAATCCATACCGTTCGCATACCATCGCGTACTTTCGATTTAAACCGTCTTTAACACGTTCGCTGACACCGTCGCCTCCTCCTCATCTTCATTAACATGTTTAGACCCCTCCAGAACCAGAAGACTAGATTTTTTTCACCGAAATCGTGAAACACATCTGAATTACAAAATAGCGCTTTTATATTAATCAATATAATTTTGTATAATTAATTGCGCGTATATAATAAGAATTTTATATAGCTTAACTTATTTTTCTAGACTGGTGTAATTCCTTAATACCAGACTCACGTGTACTCTTCGATTTCCAATCCGTACAGGAATTCTCCTATCAATCAACTGAAAATCCAAGCGACGGGAATGAACACGTAATTGATAATATGATAAAAAACTCGGGAAATAGTAGCACAAGATTGCATCCACCTGCGTAATAAATCCTACATAGTGCAAATCATTCTTAACCTTTTTTTTAACAGAAGCTTGATAGACTTGTTTAACTATAGATAAAACGTGAGTCAGGTAACGGTTCCGACGACGGTAGGTTCGTCCGTTTCCGAGTGTTCCGCTGGTTTTAAAAACGAATTCGGTGCATGGTCCTCTCGGGAGCCGCGGCGACGTTCCCCGGAAAGGGAGAGAACACGAGGGCCACGTGGAGAAGCCGAAGAAGAAGGCGCGATGGGAAAGAGGACGGGTAACGAGGTGACGAAGAGGTGGAGGAGAGCCGGCCAGGCTCGGTGGTATAAAAGGGTCGCGGAGAGACGCCTCGTCTGTTTTAACACTCTCACCGGGTCGCTCGGCGGATATCAACGCAACGGACTCGCGTCGTCCATCGACCTAGACCACGGCGAAAAACTCGTGATCTCGCGCAAGGACTTCAACGTACACGGAGAGGTGAGTCGAAGGGGGCCGCGAAGGGCTCGCTTCCGGCCCTTCTCCTTGGTGAACCGTGGATTTAGTGGGCAACGTGCCACGCATCTTTCGCGAATCGACTGGTGCTACAATCTTCTGCGATCCCGAAATTTGACAGTGACACTGTGTGCGACGATGTGACAAATTGTATAGTCCGGTTTCCCGGGAGTCCCCACGGTGACGTATGCATGTATGCTTATCGATGAAAATTAAAAAACGGTATTTAACGTAATCGGAGAAGCATCGAACAAGGTGAACGAGTCAATTGGTGTTCACAGTACTTAACTATTTGCAAGTAATGAGAACGTCTAGTGTACTTACGTATTTCGTTTCTTAAGTTCTTCGGTCAGTGAACGTCTTTCTTTTTGACGGGAAATTATTGTGGGACACGGGCCTTCTTGGGGCCTGGCCAAGTAACGTTTATTTGTCTACCGTTAGTCGCGGGAATATGACATGGGAATCCTGATGCCGGTTCAAGGTCCCCTCGATGTCAACTGGAAAATTTATTCTCTTGTTATGCATTGTGCATTTTAATTAATTGATTAATTAATCATTCGACACACATCGAGCGATGTGAATCATTTATAAATTCCACGTTTTCTCGATTGTATGTTCTTACTTAATTACTTCCAAACATTGGAACTTTCTACGGAAAAAGTTGTAAAGGCGATAAGTGGGATAAGTGTATTCCGGCATCTGGAACACGCTTTATCGAGCAACAGCAATTTCCAATTCGTGCACCACTCGCCTGACCCCGTTTTTGGCCGTATCGAACCAATGAAAGCTTTAGAAATTTCTAACGTACCAGCAGAATTTCCTCGTCATTTCACCTTGCGGACTGCACAGATTTTTGTCCGCTTACAGGAAATGAAACTAAACAGAGTGCGAGTCATTCTACTTTGGAATTCTCAAACCAATTCTTCATAAGGATTTATGTCTTCTTCATTGTTTCTAATTGGGAATTCGGATATCCTCTTCCTGTCTGTAATTAATAAATTCTATTGAACAGTCGTGTATTTGATTACAGAACCATGAAGTTAGTGATAGCGTTGGCGGTGCTGTGCTGCCTTGCACTTGGCACGCTCGCAACACCGGTACCAAAGATCTCTGAGGCGAAGTCGTCGAGTCAGACCGTCGAGGCGACAGGAAGACAGCAACCGGCGGTGCAACCACCGGCAGTCAGCGAAGACGACGACGACGACGACGACGATGACGACGACGATCTCGACTTGGGTATCCCGGGAGATGACGATGATGACGATGACGATGACGATGATGACGACGACGACGATGATGAGCCCGATTATTTGGAACGTATCATCGAAGACATACTAGGTAACGCAGCGTTTAATCCACATTCCGGTGTCGGATGAAATTCGCCAATTTTTACTGTAACCGAAGAAGCGGATTTCGTGGAATCGAACAATAAGGAATGGCAACCGTTATGCAAACGTCGCGGCCCGAGTTAGCGACACGTTCGGCGGAAATTCTGGTGCGTTCGCGTAGCCGGTAACGGTACAAGATACTTCAAACTCGCCCGAATTAACATAAATCGACGGCGATCCCAGTTCCGAAAACAATTTCTACGCGCTACTTATTTTTCTGACCCAGATACGAAAATGCTCGACGATAATGATTGACGATAGACCGTAGTTTATTTACTTAATCTGTAATAATTATTAATGACGCTTGATACTATATTTCCCATTAAACTGCGAGCTCTACACTGTTAAAAATTTTTCATTGGATTTGATGAAGAAATGCATGAAGCAATATTCATGTATTTTTTAGTAATTGATAGTAGAGCTTAGTTTATTTATTTAATCTGTAATAATTATTAATGATGCTTGATACTATATTTCCCATTAAACTGCGAGCTCTACACTGTTAACAATTTTTCATTGGATTTGATGAAGGAATGCATGAAGCAATATTCATGTATTTTTTAGTAATTGATAGTAGAGCTTAGTTTATTTAATTAATCTGTAATAATTATTAATGATGCTTGATACTATATTTCCCATTAAACTCCGAGCTCTACACTGTTAACAATTTTTCATTGGATTTGATGAAGAAATGCATGAAGCAATATTCATGTATTTTTTTATTAATTGATGATAGAGCTTAGTTTATTTACTTAATCTGTAATAATTATTAATGATGCTTGATACTATATTTCCCATTAAACTGCGAGCTCTACACTGTTAAAAATTTTTCATTGGATTTGATGAAGAAATGCATGAAGCAATATTCATGTATTTTTTAGTAATTGATAGTAGAGCTTAGTTTATTTACTTAATCTGTAATAATTATTAATGATGCTTGATACTATATTTCCCATTAAACTGCGAGCTCTACACTGTTAACAATTTTTCATTGGATTTGATGAAGGAATGCATGAAGCAATATTCATGTATTTTTTTATTAATTGATGATAGAGCTTAGTTTATTTACTTAATCTGTAATAATTATTAATGATGCTTGATACTATATTTCCCATTAAACTGCGAGCTCTACACTGTTAACAATTTTTCATCGGATTTGGTGAAGAAATGCATGAAGCAATATTCATGTATTTTTTTATTAAGCTTAATGAAAAATGTTATTAAATATTCATTGCGGAAAACTAATTTTCATGAATAGTACATTAAATTTTCTTCAAAATTCATTAAATGTTCTCAACGTTCATTAAATCTTTTTGAAAATTCATTAATTGTATGGTAAGTTTGCATCAATATGTGTTTAATATACGAAGAACTTAAATTTAATGTATTATTTTTCATGAAAAGTGCATTAAATTTAATGATATTTTTAACAGTGTAATTATTACAAAAACAATTTCTCGATTGGCAAATAGATTTGTATGCACTTATAGTAACTTCCTTCGTTCACGGATTTTTTTTTTAATACGGGAAGACACCCGGAAGTATATCTGAATACGAAACATCCGGGTACCCATTAGAAATAAGACAGCAAGCTCTCTAAAGCCTGTTGAACGAAAGCTCGAGAGGATCTCAAGCATAATGTTTGCTCATAGGAGAGGACGACGACGACGACGATGAGGACGAGACGCCAGCTGCGGCGGCTGTCCCGGCGCCAGCTCAAGCAGCAGCTCCGGCGATTCCCGCTGCCGTCGAGGCGGACCTGAACGCGCAAGCCGCCCAGGAAGCACAAGCCGCGGCTGACTTAGCCGCCGAGAGCGCTGCCGCCGAAAACGAGCCGATCAGCGCCGAAGAGGACGACGCCAACGCCGTCGGCGAGGGTCAAGCTGCTTCTGGCATCCACGAGACGAGTCTAGCAGGTGCGGAGTCGCAAGCTAATCCTGTCCAAGTCCCCGCGGCCGTTTCAAACGAGGCGGACGTCGACGAGGAGGAGGACGACGACGACGACGACGACGACGACGTCGATCTGGTGTACACCGAGGACGACGACGACGATGAGGACGAAGACGAGGACGACGAGGACGACGACGATGTCGACAGCATCACCGACATCGCCGGCGCCAGGCAAGCACGTGAGTTCAAGGGAAAGAGCAAGAAACACGGTACGGGGCGTAAACTCGCGCGCAGGTCTCGCAAGCACGCGTCGAGCCCTAACCCGAACGCTGCCGTTTAAATACCAGCGCCGAGCGGGGTCGGACAAACGAGTGGCAAGTCGCGGGCAACCTTCCCGACCGGTCAGAAGCTAATCCGAAGCGGTGCACGCTTTTTCTATTCGGTCGTCTTCAATTAGACCGCTGCGACTGTCCTTTGTTACCTGTTAGAGCAAAAGTCAATTAGTTATTCAGGAATCATTCAAGTTTCTAATAGTTTTCTAAAGTTTCCTACACGATTTCTAAAGGCCGGTATTCAGATAGTCGTTACTTATTTTTTAAGGTCGCCTTAAACATTTGCTTGAGTCCCTGTTTCCTGTACGAGACAGGGACGAGGAAATATGGGATAGTAAATGCTTAAGTCGATCTAAAAAATAAGTAACGATTTTGAATACCGGCCAAAGAGTAGTTAAAGATCGAAAGAGAATTCGTTTAAATGAAATAGAAGGACACGATCCAGCGGGATCTAATCGCTTCGGCGGCCAGTAGAGCTTGCGCACTCGTACTAAAATACGCAAAGCTCCCGCGTTTGCTGTTCGACACACGGTTCCATGCTCGAGACTATCTCAAATATTTCCTAAGAGAAAAGAAATGAATTAAACATAACTCAGAGACGATGAACTTAAAGATTGTTTAGAAATCATGCTGGACGTGGAAGTAGCGGTAGTGTATTTGTTCTATTTATTGAAATGCCTCTGATACGCACGTGGTCGAACGGCGTGGCGAATCTAAATACGCGAACAACTCGTAGCTGCAACGCGTTCCTCGTTTTTCCGTGCAACGGAGCTCGCACGACTTCCGTTTACGGCGTTCTTAACTGTTCTTAATCTCCTTCTCATTAGTGGAGTCGTTTGGATTCGACTAACGAGGAACGAGGGCGCATCAAACGGGATGCATTTTAAACGAACCAGACTTATTGTACATACGTTTTACTAGCCGAAGTATTCGAAGCCCGTGCGAGCGCCGTTTAACGGTGGGAGGTACAGCAACCGGACGAAGAACTAAAGTACCTTTCTGTACCTGCACTTCTTTTTTTTCTTCTTTTTAAATACCTACCGAACGAAAGAGTATTCACATAGAATATTTCACTATTCGTGCAAGTCTACAAGCTTCCTTAACTGTCTATGCCAGGTTGCTGCACAAGTTCTGACTTAAGAATTATACGTTCACGTCACGTCTCTGTTCCATCTCAGTTAAATAATATACATTTGATTTTTCTCACAAGTCGAAAGGAACTTGTGCAGCAAACTATTATTTATTTAAGAAATTAGTACAGTCGTCTCTTATTTATTTAAGAATCTTGTAATTTATACGCCTGGCCAGGTATTTATTTATTTATATTAACTTCGCTTTAGATGGTACGAAAAGCGAGACGTTCTATGGTGTCGAACAGATTTGGTTTACCGGAATGCGTGAGATAATTAGAAAAAACTGTTTAGGTAGCATTTGAGAAAAATTTGGCTTGGCGACTTCACGTCACGTATTTATCTAATTTGATTCTCGGGGAACACCGAGGAGTGAAGAACGTGTGTTTCTACGTTAAGAATGAGAGAAAGAGAGCCGAAAATTTCATTTCGCTGAGTAAGCAACACCGTGATCGACCACTTGGATAAAGCATTATTAGATTCTTCGACTTTTCACTGCATCCTGCTCTCATTTCATCCTCGCTTATATAAAAATCTATTATTTATTTATGTCATAATTTAGACAATGTCCTTTTTCGTTGTCGTATAAATTGTTGCGTACAGAGATTAACAGTCTAGAGAATGAGAAAGAGTTGTGGCCGAGAAACGGTGTCGCTTACCGGGCGACGATTGTAAAACTTCTCCGTCTGAAAAGAAAAGCTTGTACAGAGACGTTGTCCGTTCTGGATTGCAAAAATACAGATAATTTATTGTTTTTAAAAAAAAAAAAACAACTTGTGTCTTGCCTTTTTATTTCTGTCCATCTGTGTTTGTCCAGATACGCGTGATCGAAAACAGTAGCCTGTTCTCGAGAACTGTAGTGGTCGATGTTCGATTTTCAAATAACGATTGAAGCTGCTTTCTTCATTTAATGCGTGATGTGTTGTCACTTGGCACTGTACAGAATTCAGGCTCGAAGATGATGTACGAATTGCACCTAACTGTTTTTATTTGATTGGTACACGTCCGGGAACGCTTCGCTTGTCACTCGTTTGTAGACGTCAGTATAGTGTAGCCCTTGCTTGAATTTCGTTGCCTTATCCTTGAGTAGATGCACGTATTTGGTGGACGGCTTTACGGTGGACGAATCGACAACACGTATTACTGGACATTGACACAATAACTTTGGGTCCCCTACGCACCACTCCCTGTCCTTTCCGTTTATACAAGAGCACAGTATTCTAGTTTAAGAATAACGCACAGTATTATGTAGATTTGTGCACAAGCGACGGTAGCAACGCACGCTGTCTGCATGCGCGACGTGCTAACAAGATTTCAGCACATCATTCCAGTCAGACGTTAATTAAGACATTTCATATGCACCAAAACTGAAATTCAATCTGCGTGTCTGCGATTCCGCTATTGAAATTCCGAGGGACAATTGATCAATTGAAATAGGAGACGGAAAGAGAAGCGGTATACGGGGAACGCGTCAAAACTCTTAATCAGAGGCCGGCGATCGGCAGCCAATTAACTTTCTACAGGACACCGGCCAGATCCAATAAAGGTGTGACCGGGTTGAAATTTTTTCTCGGCTTTCACCGTGCGAGCCGGTGTATACGCTCGGTCCAAAACGGAACGAGGCCACTGACCTAAGAACGTGAAAGAGTTCTCTCGTCCACGACCCTGACCCACACCCCAAAGTCATGGTTGCCTGCCTCTCGTCCTCGATCACCTCGCTTCCCTCTCTCTGAAAATAGACTATCAAAAATTAATAATAATATAGAGTCCCTTTTTCAGTGAACGAATTACCTTGAAGAATCTAATTTATTTTTTCGAACTTACTATAGAGTCTCTCTTTCAATGAACGAATTATCTTGAAGAATCTGATTTATTTCTTCAAACTTAATATAGAGTCTCTTTCTCAGTGAACAAATTACCTTGAAGAATCTAATTTATTTTTTCAAACTTGCTATAGAGTTTCTCTTTTAATGAACGAATTACCTTGAAGAATCTAATTTATTTTTTCAAACTTAATGTAGAGTCCCTTTTTCAGTGAACGAATTACCTTGAAGAATCTAAAATTTATTTTTTCAAACTTAATATAGAGTCCCTTTCTCAGTGAACGAATTACCTTGAAGAATCTAATTTATTGTTTCAAACTTACTATAGAGTTTCTCTTTTAATGAACGAATTACCTTGAAGAATCTAAAATTTATTTTTTCAAACTTAATATAGAGTCCCTTTCTCAGTGAACAAATTACCTTGAAGAATCTAAAATTTATTTTTTCAAACTCAATATAGAGTCCCTTTCTCAGTGAACAAATTACCTTGAAGAATCTGAAATTTATTTTTTCAAACTTAATATAGAGTCCCTTTCTCAGTGAACAAATTACCTTGAAGAATCTAATTTATTTTTTCAAACTTACTATAGAGTTTCTCTTTTAATGATTGAATTACCTTGAAGAATCTAATTTATTTTTTCAAACTTAATATAGAGTCCCTTTTTCAGTGAACGAATTACCTTGAAGAATCTAAAATTTATTTTTTCAAACTTAATATAGAGTCTCTTTCTCAGTGAACAAATTACCTTGAAGAATTGAATTTATTTTTTCAAACTTTCTTTTCTCATATCATTCGACAATCTGTAATATTTATCAGAGTCATAATTGAATCGATCATCTACATGTCAGAAGTTCAGTCATCAGAATAAAATAGTAACTATATGGCAGCGGTCGAGTTTATTAAGTAGCGACGGTAGGAATCGCGTTTGCATTGACCTTGACTGCGGAACGCGTTGAAAAAATGTACGGCGGATCGCAGGAAAGTGGATAGAGAACAAGAGCAACGACCCAAGGGAGAGTTTTAGGTAGACACGAGGAGGAAGAGGTTGCGTACACGCGGCTAGATAGGTCTGTAGGTGAGTAGGAAGCAGGTCGTGACCCAGATCCGGGGACCAGTTTGGTTTCGCCTAAGGATTCCGATATACCGTTAGCATTGTCGCTCTTTCTTACGAACTTAATTCATCGAGGTCGCCGCGCGGATGTTTTTTTCGTGTCGATTCATCGCATAGCTTAACGCCAGCGACGGTTTATAAATGAAATTATGCCCGACGATCGTCGCCGATGATAAACAAATATGAAACGCAAACACGAAGTGCATATGAAATGTCTTTACTGAAGTCATAGCTTCAGGAGTTTCTTATTTCACTCCTGATGTCTTAATAGTCAAATGATTTGAGTCGCATTAGGAGTGAAATGATTTTTTGCAATATTACAACCTCTTAACGCAACGTTCAATGTTAATGGATTAACAGTGTTCCTTCGAGCTGATTGATGTATAGTGAATAGATTGATTCTGATTGATAAATTGATCTGGGCTTATTGGTAAGAAGCAATGGAACACGTTCTGTACCTCGATGCCAGAGACGTTGCTCTAAAAACGAATTGTAAACTCACGGTAAAATGATGTTTGCGAGAGATTCGCGAAAGCTGG
>SMSR01014679.1:3418-48433 GCA_019453355.1 Ceratina japonica | reverse complement strand
TCAATACGTTCCGCTGAAGTATCGTAAGATATCGGTATTAGATAGGGACTTCAGAGATGCATGTATAACTATTTTTAGTCGACGTCTTCTCACGACTTAGATAACTTTTTCTGGCAGTTTTTTTCCTCTCGCCATTTTTTAGCTAGCCTCGTTACATCATTCTTATCGGATTTTTTTGTGAGCTGATTATACAGCTGTACTAAAACTAGATATGTTACTCTGACGTCCTTTCACTCTTCATCTGTCGATCTTGCAATAACACTCTGAGAGATATTAATCGAGATTATCCAGTGAAGTTCTGACCGATGCCTACGTAATCAATTGTTTTTGATAACCGTAATTTATATCATTATATTGATAAGTTAAATCGGATCACGTGTAGATAAAAGATCGCGGTTCTGATACCATCGGTTCTTTCCATTTGCGTACGCCGTCAGGCAGAAATAATTGTACTGTCACGCGTCACGTGTTTCAAGCAGCGATTCGTTTATTGATTAGGTGCGAGTGGAGAGCGCGGACGACCACGACCGAACGCGCGAATTCGTCTGGAAGAGATCGTCGCACATCGCGCATTTGGTCTCCGAGAAACTGTCGTCGGCCACGAGGTCGATGCTTCGGCCTCCACCTGTTGCAGTCGTCGCCGCTTAAATCATCGACCTTCTCCTCGTTGGTCTCAATGGAAACCGCCTCACTGTACCACAGAACTGGGCTTGTGTCGAAGTAACAAGTGCAATTCTTATGGCACACGTTCATTTTTTCCCTTTTCTATAAAATCTCAATTAAAATTGTGATTGGCTCGAATCGAGAGACTTGGATACTCGATGCAGAACTTCGACTAGGTTGTAGCGGTAGCTGGGAATTTATTTATTTAACGATAATTAGTGTATCGAGAAACGAATCTGAGCTCTCGATTGATCGAAAAATGAACAGCAGGCCGTTTACCCTTCCTTCGTACTATTTCAAAGAATTTTAAATTCTGTACTGAAGGATAAATCGTACTTTCATTCCAGACCAATGGACTATTTATTTATTTATTTATTTAATTAATTTATTTATAGTGATTACCGGAGTCTGAAACGTTTTTAAACTGCGATATTGATTGTACACTAATTAAGACAACGGAGCTTACGTTTAGGAAATATAATAAGTCAGCTTTTGTATTCTTTTGTAACTGATCAAATGTGTAACAATAAAGTATTTTAAGAACGCCGAAGCCTCTTTTCCATTCAAATTTAAAATTGTAATGGCATCACGCTTTTGTTATTCTGAACTAAAAATGAAAATGATTCGATGACAGTATCGAACGACGTTGAGAATTTTATTGCAGGTCCATAGTGCGACTTTGTGATGGCTTAAATTTTTGACGCGCGCTCCCCTGTGTCTTTCTTTTTTATTCTCAGGTGGAGAAAGAAAGGAAAGACGCAGTAGTTACAGGTCGTGCGTCAAAACGCACGTGCGCACCGGTGATAATGCTTAAAAAAATATATTTGAACAGCGTATTAAAGCCAAGGCACATAACTCTCACCATTTTATGGAAGAATTCTAAGACAAAAGCAAATATTTTTCATGAGACTGATTTTACCTCATGAACTAATCCCCTTCAAACGAACAAATGGAAAATTAATAAAAAAAAAAGTATCCGTTTAGTGATTTACGATAAGAATGACGTACTACTTCTTAAATTTTAATCATAATCTATAATAATCTAATTAAATCTATTAATTACAATCTACTCGAACATACGTAACATCATAAAAACTTATTACGCTCGAACTTCATTGAGTGATAAATTTTTTACAAAGTTCAACGTATAAAAAAGTTATACTTAATTTAATACTCAAACTGTTTTCCTCTCGAAAATTATCATTGGTAATCTCGGCTTATCAAGTTTCTCTTACTCGCAGTTTGCATAAAAATTTGTCAAATCAAAGTTTAAACTAGCTGACAAAAATTTTCAGCAAATATGCTCCGTGATAAAGTGTACCAGACGTGTGTTTACGCGGCGAAGACAATTGAAAACGTGTCTCACGTTTACCAATGCTAATCACGTTAGCTTAAGAGCGATAATAAGAAAATGAACGGCCTTCTTGAACGTTATAAAATATATCGTTTCCTATTTTATATTGACCGGAATCGGCGCGAAGTCGATCGAGTAAAAAGACCAAGTGTCCACCAATGCTCTGTCGAATCACAGGGTCAAACGTTACACATTCCATGTACTGGAGCGTTCAAGGCTTTGTACCTCGATAAAGTAAGCTGAATAACAAAAAACTAATTGTACCATTCTCCCCGATATCATACGATTACTATTATTATTATTCGCGATAACAAATCGGTTTTGTTTTACTCAGAACGGAGTTACTATTTTAAACTGTCTATGATATAATCCAGTTTTTCCTCTCAACTGAGAATGATAACAAAACAGCGAATAGTTTTTTTTATATGAACTGAAGAGGCTCTTGTTATTGACTAGTCTTGTATAACCGGGTTTGCTAGCTATCAATGAAGTTCAATGCGAGCCGATGAAGACTAGTAAACAGCCTGCCAATAATAAGCGTTGAGGTAGTCGCGGTGCATGATTCATCGTACTATATGATCATGGAATAAATTAAAGCTGTTGTTCGTTCTACGGTAGATTGACTTGTTCCATAAAACGGACGAAGACGGAAAAGTATATCTTATTCCAGCGCCGATGTTTAAATCTTATCTGCCGCGCACGGCGTTCATGTATGTACGTATTTACGTATGTGCGTTGCGCGCAACATAAATACACATGTACGCGGACCGAGTGGGTCGTCGAGTATAGTTTCCCTTTCGTTCTCGGCGACGAGCAGCAGTTGCGTCCGCGACGTCGCCGTCGGAGGAATTGGAACTTGAGGTTAGTGCGTTTTATATATGTATTTAAACTTTCTTCGGCTCCTCTCCCTGTCCGCGAGTCGCGCGATGTTATTGGCGAAACGCGACGGTGCGTAAAGTCCAAGGAGCCAGCGACATTCCTACACGATTCCCAGCACGGCTACGATATTACTGGATTTTTTAAATAATACGTCTTCAACCACTTCGGATCGCACTTTACACTCATTTCCGATCGAAATCCATTGCCCGTCTGCACTTCGTCTTCGGTAATTATGCCTGAATAATAAGTGCCAGTCATCCGTCGATCGCTGTATAATTACAGCCGATAATTTATATCAACAAGTACATTATAGTTAGTTATCAATCCATAGAATAATATCGACGATTCTCTGTACTCTTTTTATCGTACAATTTTAATTCACGACTTCATTTCGTTTTGCATTCATGTTTATTGTCGTCCTTTGTTGCAGGTTCGCTTAATTTCAGTGAAAGCTTGTAACGTAAGCTTTACATAATGAGTCCTTTAACAACAAGTATGAGACACACTTTCCATTCTCTCTGCACGACCGCGGTAAGGGCAGCCTCGACGAATGCGATGTTGAACCCGAAAGAGGAGGCGAAGGAAGTGGTACTCAAGTACTTGGACGGGAAGGACAATGGCATCTTAGTGTTGGGATTGAACCGACCCAACTTTTCCAATGCGCTGGGCAAGACCTTGGTCAGTCAGTTGAGCGACGTTCTTTCCTCCGTCAGAGAAGACTCGAAGCTGCGAGTGTTGATCATTCGCAGCTTGGCACCGAAGGTCTTTTGCGCCGGTGCGGATTTGAGGGAGAGGTCAAGGATGGAGAGTTCAGAGATCAACAAATTCGTTTCGATGTTGAGAAACATGATGCTCAACGTAGAGACTTTGTCGATGCCGGTAATATCGGCGATCGACGGTGCCGCTTTGGGCGGTGGACTGGAGCTCGCTCTGGCTTCAGATATCAGGGTCGCTTCGTCGGAGGCAAAAATGGGACTCGTCGAAACGAAATGGGCAATCATCCCCGGCGCCGGTGGTACCCAGCGTTTGCCGAGAATAATCGGGCCTGCTAAAGCTAAGGAACTGATTTATACCGCTCGCGTAGTCGACGGCGAGGAGGCGATGAAAATCGGACTGGTGAACCAAGTGGTCAAGCAAAATAAATCCGGCACCGCGGCTTACGAAGCCGCTTTGTCGATCGCCAGAGAAATTCTGCCAAACGGACCGATTGGAATAAAGTAAGTGATATTACCTGGGACATGATTTTCCTACGGCTCGTCGACGTTACTAAAAATCTACCGCACTTTGATTGCAGAATGGCGAAGACGGCGATATCGCAGGGGCTTCAGGTACCTATCAAAGACGGATTCGAAATTGAGAAGCAGTGTTACAGCAAAGTGGTCGATACTCAGGATAGAATCGAGGGGCTCGCGGCGTTTGTGGCGAAACGTTTGCCGGTTTATCAGGGAATGTAAATATTACGGAGGATGCAATCGCGATTTTCGCATCCGTCACGCTTAATCGACATATCAACGATTCTTAACTCTGATAACATGCCATTCCCGTGTTGCGTTATATCATAACACGACTAATACAGCTATTTTTAAAAGTTATACAACGGGCATTCATGCGAATGGTAGGACAATAACTAATGTTTAATTTAGTATTAAGATTTACAGCGGTAAACATTTTTATACACGATTCATCGTAGTCTTAAGAAAAGCAATCTACGTCATTTTTAAATTTCATAGGATTCTCTATAACGTTGTTGTTGTTAATATACATGTTGTATATGTAGACATTTATTTTTAGAAAAATATAATTATTATGTTTATAACATCGATTTTCATTCTTTTGCCTTTGGAACACACTTTCCAACACGAATAAATTATACTTTTATTCAAAAGATTCATTAAACAACATCAGTAAACATCTCTCAGATTTCTTATAAAGTACTCTGATCAGTTGAAACAAAAATTATCTAAACTTGTTTTCATTGCACCTAACAAATTCCAATACTACTACAGTTGGACATTTAATACTTTGAATGGAATGGTCATCGATAAAAAATAAAATACATACAGCGTTTTAAAGTACCTTGCGTTTCGTAAGTAAATCATACTTAATCTATCCCACAGTCGAAGCATTTATGCGCATTGCATGGGGAACGGCAAAGACTGCTGTTCGCGTTCCTTTCGCTCTTTGACAAGCGCCATTAGGATTTTCAGCTGCTTAACGGTGTCTTCTGGGCAAGTCACGCGATGTCCAACGGTTAAGTCGCTTTCAAAGACCTCATAATCGTTCCCGCCTTCCATCGTTTTATCACCGAAGAAATGGATTTCCTCATATCCTTGGATGTGTCTGAGGCAATATGTTTTATCCCAACCGATAGGGAAAACATCAAATGAGATTTGACCCCCTATAAAAATGAAAAGTCTTCTCTGTTAATTCTGCTTGGTATTACTGAAGCTATAACGTATATAAAAGTATTTACCAATACTGTAATTGAAAGCAAGATCCGGGAACTCTTTTCTAATGGCTTGAATAAATTTCTGACGTATCTGGTGCTCTTGATCATATTCGTAAAATTGCATGCGTTCTTCTTGAGTGCAATTGCGACCAACAGGTGATACGTTCAACATCCCTGTTCGAAATTCAATGAAGGTTCCTCGTTTGAATGGTAAATTTAATTCGGATATGTATTTTAAACAGAAATTGATCAAATCTTGTAGTTGCTCTTCACCAATCATGCTTTGAAGCGTCTGAAATAAATCAAACCAATTAATACATGATATTTATATTAAGTGAATATTTCTTGCAAATAAACTACTTACATCTGTGCGTAATTGTTTCCCATCTTTAAAAGCAACCAACCCATTCTCGGCGAAAACGTATTTATATTTGTCGAACATGCTCTTGCCACCCAACTGTTCTTTTAGCTTGTTTAAATCTGATCCTCCGACCACTGCCAAGTCAAATTCTTTGTTAACAGTCCCCAAAAGAAATTTCTCCACTTGTGGCTTAATCGTCTAAAGGAAATTTTGATAAGAGGATTATACATGATAAGAGTTTTATATCTGGCTGATTAAAATTTTCTGTACCTGTCTTGGTTCAGTAAGTGTGCCATCGACGTCGAACAAGCATATTATTTTTTTAGCCATGGTAAAAAGGTATTGTCCCTTCTTTCAGTCTAAAACAAAAAAAAATTCTGAATTAAATAAGAATCATAATAATACCTGTTAAATATTCGCATTTATTACTAGCAGACTTTTAAAAACATGTTAGAATCACTAACAAAAACAAATGACTGTACTGGTCTCGAAATAAGCTGCTGTACGAGGCAAACGAATTACTTGATGCATCACGTGCAAGGCGTTTCACATTATTATATATTAACAATTCCCCTCCAGTTTCGAAATCCCCATTCATTCTCGCAGATTAAATCGTGTCCAATCATATTTTCAAAGAACTGACTCGTGACAATTCAAAGTCGACGAAAATCGAGAAACCGGCTACGAATAAAATAAAATACTAGAAATCATGTAATCTTTAAGAAAATATAAAATATACGAAAGAATATTCTGTATATAATTTGATATATAACCTGCGTAGAAAACTTCACTGATTTATAAATGAAAATATAACACTGATTTCTAATGTGATTTTTGAATCAAGTTTCACTGACGTTTCATTTTTCTCTGTTTTCGTCGGCCACGAAATAGGTCAAATTACCGCGTGTAAAATAATAAAAAGAAAAAAATTTAGAAAGTACACAGATGGTGGCTGATCCGATACGTGGCTAGTTCGACGTTCTGTTTATCGGTTCTGCCGCTATCTTTAGGAACTGCAATGTCGAAAAGAATCAGCTTAAACAAATTTTATTGCTTTATCGGTCTTATCTTATTAAAGTCACGAGACTCGAATGCAAACACCGCGTCGTTCAAAAATGCCATCTTACTATTGGGTAACAAATATTATTTATTAACATTAAATAACGTAATTCTGAATAAAAAAAATAATTTGCTTTGTACGCAGCCGACGATGGGGGATTCGAAATGCGATCCTACTTAAATAAGATTTGCCAGACGCCTAACTTAGACCAACTGGCAAAGGAAAGTTTGTTATTTAACAATGCGTACACCTCAGTAAGCAGCTGTTCTCCTAGGTAAGTTAATTATAAAATTATTCGACATATTTAGAAATTCTATTAAGTATTTCGTATCTTATTTTTCAGTCGTTCCTCTTTGCTCACTGGCTTACCGTGCCATCAGAATGGAATGTACGGTCTTCATCATGGAATTCATCATTTTAACTCGTTTGATAGCGTTCAAAGTTTGCCGAAGATATTAAAAAATAATAATATACGAACAGGTATACCCTTTTAACTGAATAATTATAAGAGTTCAATAATCACCAGCAAATACTTCAGGTATCATTGGTAAAAAGCATGTAGGACCGAGCGATGTATATCCTTTTGATTTCTCACAGACAGAAGAAAATAATTCTATACTACAAGTTGGTCGAAATATTACAAAGATTAAACTCCTGGTTAGAGAGTTCCTCTCTCAAAACAAAACACAGTAGGAATCTCTTATGCTTAACAAATTGCAACTTGATCAGAAGAAGATAAATGTGATATTCAATTTTTAGGCCCTTCTTTTTATACATTGGATTTCATGACCCTCACAGATGTGGTCATTCACATCCAGAATATGGTAACTTCTGTGAAAAATTTGGCAATGGGGACGTTGGTATGGGTACTATTCCTGACTGGCACCCAATATACTATCAATGGGATCAAGTAAAAGTCCCTTATTTTGTACAAAACACAGAAGCAGCTAGACGAGATATTGCTGCTCAGTATACAACCATTTCTCGACTAGATCAAGGTATTAATACTCAGAAGCAGTACATAAAAATCTCAGGAACTGATGATTTAAGCAATAATAAAATGTAACAAAATCTACAGGCGTGGGCTTAGTTTTAAAAGAATTGGAAGACGCTGGTTTCAAAGACAACACCTTGGTAATTTATACATCTGATAATGGTATACCATTTCCAAATGGTAGAACAAACTTGTACGATCCAGGTAATTAATTTATACTATTTTCTACTATTATCATATAATATTCTATAATTTTCTGAGTAACATTGAAACTTTATGATATTAGGACTAGCAGAACCTATGATGATTAGATCACCAATTCCTGATCATAGGAGAAACAGTGTAACATACAGCTTAACGTCTTTATTGGACATTGTACCAACATTATTGGATTGGTTTAACGTACCATATGAAGCTCAGTCTCCAATTGATACGAATGAAGTTTCTTCTTCTCCTCTTCCTCCTCTAACTGGAAAGTCGCTTCTTCCTCTCCTCGTTCAAGGTATATTAAACTATCTAATTTTGATATTGTGCTAGTTTCTAATTACTTCATTTTACAGAGCCCGTAGAAAACAACACAGCTGTTTTCGCTAGCCAAACACATCATGAAGTTACTATGTATTACCCGATGCGAGCTATCAGAACTAAGCGATTCAAGCTCATACACAATATTAACTATAAAATGCCATTCCCCATCGATCAAGACTTCTACGTCTCACCGACTTTTCAGGTAATCTAGAAGAACAAATGAATCGTATCAAAAGTCACAGTAGATTAACGCATCATTTTTATTTTGCATCAAGGATCTTTTGAATCGAACAAGAAACGGACAGAAAATTCCATGGTACAAAACTTTAGAAAAATATTACGACAGACCCGAATGGGAATTGTATGATTTGCGAAATGATCCAGAAGAAAGGATTAACATCGTGTCTAAACCATCAGTGAAGGTATGAAGATCAAAGCAACTTGAACATGTCTACAATTCTATAAACTATGTTTGGATTTTGTTTCAGCAAACACTTCTTGATTTGCAAGAGAGATTAAGCGATTGGCAAAAAGTGACCAATGATCCTTGGCTCTGCGCGCCTGGGGGAGTCCTTAACGATATGAGAGCTAAAGATCCTCAATGCATGCCGCTTGAAAATCGTGTTTAAATTTTTATAAACGATGTATTGTTATGTTTTTTATATTGTATTTTCACATTCTATAATAAAACTAGCTCGTTTGTTAAATATACCTACGCTAAGCTTGTTTGTAATCAAAGAACAGGTCGCGATGCAGAAACGTTTCTGATATCCTTCTCATGATGTTTCGAGAGGATTTCATTTAATTGACGTACATAAGTCGACGATCTGTTCGCAGTCTTTTCTATACCCTTCAGTTCACCTGATATTTCATTCATCTAAAGCGTAACAAATCGATTACTATGAATAGTTCGCGAATGATGCTGGAAGATGAACGTCGAATTATTTAACGAGCTTACGTATTCCTTGTATCCCAAATATCTGTTGTACTTTTGAGTGTTATTATAGATCTGCCTCACTTGTATCATGAATATAAGGCACAAGAAAAAAGCACCGAGTAACACGAGCAAATTCGTAATTTGAAAGCTACGTAAAACTGGCATCACACTTGCGAGAGATGAAAAACGCAGAGACGGTGGCACGCGAAACCTACCTGGACAAACCTTTCAACACGTATTTAAACTAGGATTCGATATCACATTACATACGGATGCTTCGCTCGCAAAATTATTGCACATTACATCAACGTTCATCCCAGATAACGATGTAACTGTTAATTTAAAATGCTACAGAGGATTATGATAGTATTTTCGACGAACGATAGATGACTCCGCTATTTAATTTAAAAAATTAATTATTAATTGTGACAAATAAATATTTGAAGATGTTTTAAATTATTAATATATGTCTGGGATGAGGAATGTGACTATAATTATGGAAATGATGTGGAAGAAGATGTGGAAACTGTACTAAAAGGAGACTAGAAGAAGACTATCTTTAGCATCTATTTGTTTCATTGATAGGTGGCATAAACGTGACAGCGCAACGCGGTTTGACAGGACAGTATGTGCAGTATGTCAAAGAGGAATACTTGTGCAATTTGTACACTCCAATAATTAGAATAAACTTAAGATAAATAAAGCTCGTAAAATGTCGAGTGAAATAGATAATTTCGACGATGATAGCGAAACGCGATTGCCTGAAGATCCTAGAGACGATGTGGTCCAAGAGGTACTCAAGACTGGCACGGATTTACGGCAGTACTCGAGGCAAATCGAGAAAGAATTAAAGGAGGTCGAGAATAAATCTATACAGGATTATATAAAGGAGAGTGAAAATATTGCCAGTCTTCATAATCAAATAGCAGCTTGCGATAATATTCTAGAGGTTAGCCACTGACACTCGTAATCACGTTAATATATTCATCAATTTTACTCTGATCGGTTGTTAGAACTCTCATTGCGAAGAGATTTTGTAGAAATTCTTACTTTCAGAAAATGGAATCGATGCTGATGAGCTTTCAACAAGACTTAGGTAGCATTAGTTCAGAGATATTGTACCTTCAACGTAAGTCTGTAGCAATGAGTCAACAGCTGTCTAACAGGCAAATAATTAGAGGACCCTTGAGCCAGTTCATTGAAGATATGACAGTATCGGAAGCTCTCATCGCGTAAGAATTCAATTAAACTTCAATCCAGAGTATCTACAATCAAAATTCTAACAATATGTAATCTGCAGAGGAATCATGGACTGTCCTGTGACTGAGAAAGAATTTCTGACTCAACTCCAGACGCTGAACCACAAGATAAATTTCGTGAAAGAGCAAAGCTTTAAAGAGGCAAAGTCATGTTTGGACGTCAAGGATATATTAGAGAAATTGAAAGTAAAAGCACTAGCTAAAATCAGAACATATCTTCTGGAACAGATCTATAAATTCAGGAAACCAATGACTAATTATCAAGTGCCACAGAACAATATGTTAAAATATAAATTCTTCTTTGAGTTCATTCTGGCGAATGAAAGGAACGTGGCAGAAGAGATTTGCGGAGAATACATCAGTACGATGAGTAAAATATATTATTCGTACTTCAAATCATATTCCTCGAGATTAATGAAACTGCAGGTGAAACCATACTCGAGAATTGCACTACGATGCTAGTAATAATTATATCACGTGTGTTGATAATTCTAATTTATCTAGTTTGAAGAAGGAGCTACTAAGGACGATCTAATGGGCTTCGAAGATACAGCAGGAAGAAGCATTTTTCATAAGACTACGTTAAAACATAGGGGCACCGTGTTCTCCATAGGGAGCAGAGGAGAAGTTTTAACGTCACAGTTAGAAACACCTATCATAGTACCCCATACTGCATCCAAAACGAGGGTGAGTACAGGAATGTTAGAATGTACATTTCTTATCTATATGATAAAATTTATTTATCCGCAGTACCACTATGAGGCTTTGTTCAGAAGCGAACAGTACGCTCTTGTAGATAATGCTTGCAGAGAGTATTTATTCTTAACGGAATTCTTCAAAGTGCGCGGTGCGCAAGCAATGGATATTTTTAATCAGGTGAACAAATGAAACTATCGAATATCTTTGAATAAAATTTATAAGAGCAAGTTTATAAGATTTCGTACCTGATGATTAGGTAATGAAGAAAACATTGAATCTGATGGTGAAAAATCTGCAATCCTTCGTGGAAGATTGCTACGACACCATTGCCCTATTCCTCTGCTTGCATTTAGTAATGCGCTACCGTCTGACTTGTCACAAAAGAGCGGTACCAGCTTTAGATAAATACTGGGACAATATGACGTCTGTGATTTGGCCTAGGTATCAATCGAATGCGATAACTCTTTTCTAAATAGATATAAGTATCTCTCAAATTAAATCTGACCTTTAATTCCTTAGATTTGACTACGTTTTCCAACTAAACATTCAAAGTATTAAACAGTGTGACCCGTTGAAGCTCACACAAGAAACGGGACCCCATTACGTAAGTTCTCGATTATTAAATGTAACGAATTTTCGAAAATACGAAATGGAAATTTATTTATAGATTACGCGGAGATACGCTGAGTTTAGCGCTGCAATGGTCAGCATAGTCGAAGGGTTCCCTTGCGAAGGAGCTACTCAGTTATTAGCTGAATTGAGGGAAGCTGTTCAATGTTTTCTGCTACGAATGGCAGCCACCTTTTCTAGTAGAATTCAACAACTAGTCTTTCTCATTAATAATTACGATTTAGTTCTCGGCGTGTTAATGGTAAGGATATTTCGGTTCGTGTACGGAGTCTAGTTTTCTTTCTTGCTTTATATATTTTCTTTTGTATCTTTTAGGAAAGAACACGGGATAATTCGAAGGAAGCCGAGAGTTTCCGAGATCAATTGAATGCGCGATCTTCGGAATATGTCGAGGAAATTTTGAGTCCACATTTTGGTGGTATGATACAGTTCGTGAAGGAATCCGAAGTGATGATCGAGAAGGGACAAACCGAGGATTCGAAAAGACAGGAGGGGAAGGCACTGGCTCTGGTGCAATCTTTTACTAGTAATTGGAAACAGGCCTTAGAAGAGATTAATCAAGAAGTATTGAAATCGTTTCCTAGTTTAGTACTCGGCACGGCGCTGGTGCAACGTGCAATGACGCAGTTAGTGCAATACTATCACAGATTTCATAAAATCTTACCTCCAAACGCCCGTACGCAATTGACCAATTTTCATCACATAATGGTCGAGATGAAGAAATATAAAGCGAATTATTAAAGGGAGAGGAGATTTATAATTCCGAGTTGGAAGAGTACTGATAATTAAATCTACCTAATATAGATTGTAAATATTATACATGGGAAAGTTATTCACATCTCATTTATAAATTATCTTTGCAAAAATTAAAAATAATTTTATTCTGAATACGAAGGCGTAATTTTTATTTATATCCTAGAAGATATTTTTTAATGTAATCGAACTTACATGGTATTAATAAAAGATAGTATTTATGAAAAAATTGTACTGTACATTTATGTATAAAACAATACTAATGGTACTGCCACAGACTAAGTACACGAGAAGACCAATCAATCATTATTTTTATATTCCATCTTCTGAAGAATATAATAGAATTAAAATGTATTATTGTTTAGACGTTTAGGTTTTGAGAAATAACCCAGGAACAATTTTCCTTACTAATCTATATACAGTAATGGAAAAATTCTGATAAATAAATGACTGGAAATAAATCTTGACATTTTTAGTATACAAAACTTGACCAAATGATTAATTCCAGGGATGGCTACTCAAAGTCAGTGTTCGAGACGAGTTTGTAAGACCTAATGAATATTACAACGAATGTAAAGAAATAACTAATCCAATTTTGTTGGAATAAGATTAATAAAAGTCGAACGAATGAGAAACGAAGCCGAACTTCTTTCCCCACGAATACCTACAACCATAAGAATTTAATGAAAGTTACTTTAAATCATGCCTGTCTGAGTTGCCACAATGAGGGATCGAAAGAACAATATTATCGTAGTAAATAATAATTCTTTAATCGATTACTATTCACGAACAGAGAACCTCCACATCAGTTTCAATTTTTCGACCGTGAGAAAAGATGATGGGCCTATTCGTAAATCTGGTCTGTGATCTTATGTTACCATCCTATACAATTACAATAAATGATGCATCGATACGATCGACCAACACACATCTATGTTATATAAATTATTATTATCTGCGTGTGTGCCCTACACGAGGCCTCTACACTATCAAACTCTTAGTGCATCTTTGCAACTATGGCAAACCGTAACGTTTTATTATCCTCTAACTTATTCATACGCAGAGACTCGTTCTTCATACCAATTTTAATTTAGAAAACGACAGAAAAATAATTTATAAAATAATTACCTTTCTTTTCAACGAATTCGTATTTTCACTCTTCAATTAAAATAATTTTTGGGATCGGGATTATTATGCGGGAGGCATACATTTTAAAAACGATCTATGGTTCTTTTATAGCACACCGTCAATCGCGTGCAGAACACCATTTGTTGCAGGTACATTATGCGTTACGACATACGCCTCGTTCACTCGTACTCGACCTGAAACAAATTCAAACAAATTTTGCATTGCAAAACGTCTGTCCCTTGGAATCCGGTATCGCGATTAATTATTAAACTGAAGCGAGGACAATTAATTCTAACTTTTAAATAAATACATCCTTGTACATTAATTACCTCCATTCTTGTGAACGTGAACTGGCGATTGGGGACGAAGGGTGTCCTTCTGTAAATAATATCTCATTCCCGCTGTGTACAGGGTCGACGGGATTACGTGTTTCGAAATGATTGTCTTCGCAGCTTCCGGGCCGTCGTCCTCCGACCAAACCGGTGCGCCATCCTTCGCGGCTGCTTCGAAAGCGGAGTCCGTCGGAGCGAACACGGTGAAAGTTTTCGGTCCTACATAAATAACTCCGCTATTATCACCAATTAAAAGTGTGAATTCTCGTTTAACGTGAACGGAAGTCGCGATTGATACGGATTAGCACGTTTCTACGAAATGGTATCCGCGAGAATAAATTATATAATTCTCGATAGTAAGTTTCTCTCTTGTTGCGCACCTGATAGACTGTCATGAAGACCGGAGGCGTAAAGCATTTTTAGGAAAGTAGTGAATCTCCTCTCGCGATCGGCCTGCATCGTCTGGACTAAATCTCCAACCGGAAGCGGAAACATCACCCTGTCCACGGCGTGAGCCACGCCCTGTGGTATCTCGATGTCCCGTTTATTCGAGGCCACCCTCGCACCATTTATAGTCGTCACCTGATATCGTCAGGGTAAATCAACCGTTCTAGATTCCATGAATAATTGAATGCAATAGAAATATGTGCAATTACTTTTACGTCGTTCCACTCGTGATCATGCATCGCGTACTCGTTCACTCTTAACTGAGTTCCGGCCAAGCTGATACCAGTCATTTCGTCTTGCAACGAATCGATCCTGAAGGCTCCAGGAATCACGTGATGCAGCAAGAGCTAATAATTATGCAAAATACATCGATGTACTTAATCGTTAAATAAATTATTCGAGAATATGGTTTCATAAGTATGACGTACCCCGCTAAGAAGCCGAGGATTATCCCTAAATTTCTGTTCCGCTTTCTCTGGACCACCGAGCTGCACCAGCAGCGTTCGAAAGGCTTTGTCCGTTGGTACGAAAATCGTGTACGGTCCTGTCGAATTGAACGAGCATTTTTATTTAACTCGATTATCATGAATCAGTAAAAGGAAAATGAATTAATCACTCGGCTTAATGCGTTGCGAGAGCGAATGCATCTTTCCCAATCGCAAGATAATTATCATCCGGTTTGTAACCCGACACGAAGGAGCACCTCGTTACGCTTCTTTGATTTTTAATCGACGGAAGTACACTATTTTTCCTAAGGCCTAACGCGCCGATAATGGGGTGTTAGCGGCGATCAACTGGACGTCGCCCGATTCCGCAATATTTCTTTAATTGCTTCAAAAGTGGTTGTCAACTATTAGTTAAGCAATATATCCGTTTAATTAAACCCGTTGTCAATGTTAACAGAATGGGAACAGGATTTTTACTGTCGAGCCATTAACCGCCGATTGCGAAGGAACGTCGAGTTAAAGTGAAAATTTAATCAAGTTCTGTCGTTCGCGAAGTTCGATCAAGGACGAGATACCTCTTTTTATGAAGAGACAATACTCTCATCCGATTAATCTCGTTAGATCGATCAAGGTAACAGAAGACAGAACGTTCAATCAAATCAATTAACGTGACTTTGAAGCGCAATTAAGAGAACTTCGTAATNTAATTATGCAAAATACATCGATGTACTTAATCGTTAAATAAATTATTCGAGAATATGGTTTCATAAGTATGACGTACCCCGCTAAGAAGCCGAGGATTATCCCTAAATTTCTGTTCCGCTTTCTCTGGACCACCGAGCTGCACCAGCAGCGTTCGAAAGGCTTTGTCCGTTGGTACGAAAATCGTGTACGGTCCTGTCGAATTGAACGAGCATTTTTATTTAACTCGATTATCATGAATCAGTAAAAGGAAAATGAATTAATCACTCGGCTTAATGCGTTGCGAGAGCGAATGCATCTTTCCCAATCGCAAGATAATTATCATCCGGTTTGTAACCCGACACGAAGGAGCACCTCGTTACGCTTCTTTGATTTTTAATCGACGGAAGTACACTATTTTTCCTAAGGCCTAACGCGCCGATAATGGGGTGTTAGCGGCGATCAACTGGACGTCGCCCGATTCCGCAATATTTCTTTAATTGCTTCAAAAGTGGTTGTCAACTATTAGTTAAGCAATATATCCGTTTAATTAAACCCGTTGTCAATGTTAACAGAATGGGAACAGGATTTTTACTGTCGAGCCATTAACCGCCGATTGCGAAGGAACGTCGAGTTAAAGTGAAAATTTAATCAAGTTCTGTCGTTCGCGAAGTTCGATCAAGGACGAGATACCTCTTTTTATGAAGAGACAATATACTCTCATCCGATTAATCTCGTTAGATCGATCAAGGTAATAGAAGACAGAACGTTCAATCAAATCAATTAACGTGACTTTGAAGCGCAATTAAGGGAACTTCGTAATTTGAAGATTCTACCCAGAAAACAAGCGTCATTGTTCTCGCGATGAGACGGCTGGTGTGTCGAAACGTTCCGAGCGATTCGTGAGAACATTTTTTAGTAATGACTAAATTGGACATTGGAAAGGAACAAAACAGTATCCGAGGGATTAAAACCCTTAACAATAAGCGTAATTGTTCTTTACTCAGCTAAACAGGAATTAAAGCCTCTAACAATTATTTAATGTCTCGGTTTTTTCTTCACCTACCGGTTTCGTTCAGCACGTTATCCAATCCCGACTGCCTCAAATATTTAGACATCGCGTACAGTCCTTCTCTCCTCAACAACGTGGCTAAGCTCTCCTGCGACAAGGACCTTGTCGAGGGCAACTCAGTGACCGGTTGTAAGGTGGTCTCATCCTGGTAAATGACATTTTCGTTACGCAACGTGGTCGAGGGCCTCGCGGTGGTCTTGTGCGTTTCGTCGTTGGGCCTGATGCTAAAGTGAACGTAGGAATTGCTCGTCTGGTGCGAGAAAGTCGTCGGTACGGACCCAGACGTTGTCGTAATGATCTCGTTCACCGGAGCCATGGTTGGGATGAAGTGACTCCTCGTTGCGCTTGGATGTTTCGTGCGATTGCTATCTTGATCGAAAGAGCTCGACTTCGGGGTAGTAGCCACGGAGTTGAACACGTGGCTGGTGACACTCGATGCGGAGGATAAGAATTTGTCAGTGGTCGAGACGGAATTCGGAGAGATCGTGACGTGCGGATAATAATCCGTCTGCCTGCTAAGAAAATCATACAATTTTACTGAATGCAAAGTCTGCATGCAATTCTGCAATTAAGAACTAAGAAACATAAATACGATTCACACATAAACGGGGGATTTTAAACTGATTAAGAATTTTATTTTACACAAGGCTCAAACTTACTTGTCATTGTATCTGGACGAAACGGAGGTGGATCGAACGGTAGTCGGTCTGGGCGTCGTAGACGCAACGCCTCTGGCCGAAACCGCGTTGGGATTTAAGCTAGACGGAAAATTCTGAAGCGAAGACACGGTAGTAGAACTGGAACTTTTCGGAGGGAGTTTCAATTCTCCTTTTTTTATCTTCTCTACAATCGACTCTACGTCCCCTCCCTCTTTCTCCGCGTTTCCCTTCACACCTTGTACTTTATAACTTCCATCAGGCTGTTCTTCCAGCACCACGAACGTCACCTTCTTCGCAGGTAAACTTTGAATCGGTACTTTTCCAACTTCTTCCAATTTCCCGTCGCTCTTCTGTCTAATAACTTCGAAATCAGCTCCAGGCGGCAATACTCCTTTAGTCAATTCTTCAAGAATAGCCTTTGGAGGTTTAATAGTAGTAGAAGTAGTCAGTGCTAACGTGGAAGTAGTCAGAGTTGATCCGTCAGTGGGTAAATTGGAAGTCAGGCTGCTAGAGGAATCTATCAATTGAATCTTCTTCCCATTAGGCAATACAATATCCCTTGTACTGACGTTCCTAACGTCATCATCAATGGACTGAGCTAGAGCTAATTTCAATTGCTTCAGTAAAATATCTCTTTCTGATCCCAAGGAACTCGATCTAGCCTTACTCGTTGTAACGCTCTTCGAAGTAACCGGCTTCTCCGTTTGGTATATCACTTTAATCTGAGGTTTCGGTTTACCCTGTTGAACGAACTCGTTCTCTTGCTCCTGAATCAGTGACAAAAGATTTTCCGGAATGCCTGAAGTCGCTCTTGTGGAGACAGGAGTTATTACAGGCGGCCTGCTAGTCGTTGTGGTCCTCACGGTGGTCGTGGGCGGTATAGGCGTAGTGCTGGAGAACTTCTTCTGATGCGTGGCTATAGCTTTTAAAAATAATTCGGTTTCGGACGGGGTGATCTTCCTCGCTGTTGGCAGAGACACGAGGAGAGGAGAGACAGTGGTAGTGACAGCGATCGTACTCGGTGAGGTGACAGGAATCGGCAAGGGAGTGGTAGACGTTAATTTCTGCAGTTGTTGCAGTCTCAACTGTTCCTGCTGTCTCCTCAGTTCTTGCTGCTCGAGTAACAACTGCTGTCGTTGCTTTTGTAATAATTCTAATTCTCGTTGCTTCTGCAAATACTCTTGCAATTGTAGTGTTTGTCTATCGCTGAACAGTGGCTGCGACAGATCTTGCTGAAGATTTTGGAACTGGCTATTAGCATTCTGATACTGATTGTTATATTGGAACTGTTGCTGCTGCTGCTGTTTGGGTTGGAACTGTTGCTGCTGCTGCTGCTGCTGTTTAGGTTGGAACTGAGTCTGGTAGTTATTACTCAGCTGTTGGGCTATCTTCTGCTGTTGCTCTTGCAGCAACTGTTGAACTTGCTGCTGCTGTTGCAAGAGTTGCTGCAACTGTTGCTGTTTCGCACGATCCACCTTGTACTTAGCCAGAGACGAGTAGGAGGCACTGTTCTGAGGCTTGGCTCCAGTTTCCAGGTTCGAAAACGAAGTTCTCTGTGCTTGGGATACATCTTGGGGTCGACGGTATCGTTGCTGATGCTGCTGAACGTCGCTTAAGATCTGCGCCTGTTGAGAGGCCGAGAGACGAGGTCGAAGATCATGACTCTAAACGAATTTACATTATCTTTGTATCTCTTAGCTTACAATTAGATAAATTCGAATTGTGGCTGAGTCTCGTTTAAAGTTGATCAGTTTCCAAATTGATATAATTTATATTTAATAAACGTCAGACAGATTGTCAGAATTTGATCAAGGTTTTCAGTAATTCAATTATACTGGTGTACAAATACTCTGTAAGTCATACGAGCGTGGAGCCGGTTGTTTCCCATGCGTTAGCACGAAGGAGGAAAACTGTTTACCATGTTAACACGTGTACATACACAGTCCGAACAATGAGCGCGGAAGTTTTCATTAAATTGCGAAAGAAATAATAATTCAGCCCAGTTATAGATTCTGTAATTATCGCGCCGGGAATCCGCCGGTCGTACGATTTTCTAATTGGCATTGTTCAACGAAAGAAAAAGAGAGTACGATGCAATTAGGATCGCGGTAATTAACCGCGGCATTGTGCTCCCTTCTACGAGTTTTGCGCCGAGGCTGTGAGACAATCCACTCCCGAGAAAGTGTATAATATAGGATCCCGTCGCGGTTTTCATTTCAGCGTAATAACTCGTTCGACGATCTCGAATTTGAAATTGAAATCTCTTAATCCCATCGCTAACCGACGACCAGTTTCCTCGGTTAAACAACCCGCGTTCCTTTACCTTTCTCTTTTTTAATGCCCCTGTTATCGCATGATCCAGCGTCGGATGACGCATAAGTTTTCGTAGGACGATCATGCTTTTGTTCCTAAGTACAAACGATACTGGGATCGACAAGAAGTAACTGATGCTAGTGAGAACTTTTTTCATTGTTACCCTAGGCGTAACTAACGACCGTGTCACGTTTTTATNGTCGAGGGCAACTCAGTGACCGGTTGTAAGGTGGTCTCATCCTGGTAAATGACATTTTCGTTACGCAACGTGGTCGAGGGCCTCGCGGTGGTCTTGTGCGTTTCGTCGTTGGGCCTGATGCTAAAGTGAACGTAGGAATTGCTCGTCTGGTGCGAGAAAGTCGTCGGTACGGACCCAGACGTTGTCGTAATGATCTCGTTCACCGGAGCCATGGTTGGGATGAAGTGACTCCTCGTTGCGCTTGGATGTTTCGTGCGATTGCTATCTTGATCGAAAGAGCTCGACTTCGGGGTAGTAGCCACGGAGTTGAACACGTGGCTGGTGACACTCGATGCGGAGGATAAGAATTTGTCAGTGGTCGAGACGGAATTCGGAGAGATCGTGACGTGCGGATAATAATCCGTCTGCCTGCTAAGAAAATCATACAATTTTACTGAATGCAAAGTCTGCATGCAATTCTGCAATTAAGAACTAAGAAACATAAATACGATTCACACATAAACGGGGGATTTTAAACTGATTAACAATTTTATTTTACACAAGGCTCAAACTTACTTGTCATTGTATCTGGACGAAACGGAGGTGGATCGAACGGTAGTCGGTCTGGGCGTCGTAGACGCAACGCCTCTGGCCGAAACCGCGTTGGGATTTAAGCTAGACGGAAAATTCTGAAGCGAAGACACGGTAGTAGAACTGGAACTTTTCGGAGGGAGTTTCAATTCTCCTTTTTTTATCTTCTCTACAATCGACTCTACGTCCCCTCCCTCTTTCTCCGCGTTTCCCTTCACACCTTGTACTTTATAACTTCCATCAGGCTGTTCTTCCAGCACCACGAACGTCACCTTCTTCGCAGGTAAACTTTGAATCGGTACTTTTCCAACTTCTTCCAATTTCCCGTCGCTCTTCTGTCTAATAACTTCGAAATCAGCTCCAGGCGGCAATACTCCTTTAGTCAATTCTTCAAGAATAGCCTTTGGAGGTTTAATAGTAGTAGAAGTAGTCAGTGCTAACGTGGAAGTAGTCAGAGTTGATCCGTCAGTGGGTAAATTGGAAGTCAGGCTGCTAGAGGAATCTATCAATTGAATCTTCTTCCCATTAGGCAATACAATATCCCTTGTACTGACGTTCCTAACGTCATCATCAATGGACTGAGCTAGAGCTAATTTCAATTGCTTCAGTAAAATATCTCTTTCTGATCCCAAGGAACTCGATCTAGCCTTACTCGTTGTAACGCTCTTCGAAGTAACCGGCTTCTCCGTTTGGTATATCACTTTAATCTGAGGTTTCGGTTTACCCTGTTGAACGAACTCGTTCTCTTGCTCCTGAATCAGTGACAAAAGATTTTCCGGAATGCCTGAAGTCGCTCTTGTGGAGACAGGAGTTATTACAGGCGGCCTGCTAGTCGTTGTGGTCCTCACGGTGGTCGTGGGCGGTATAGGCGTAGTGCTGGAGAACTTCTTCTGATGCGTGGCTATAGCTTTTAAAAATAATTCGGTTTCGGACGGGGTGATCTTCCTCGCTGTTGGCAGAGACACGAGGAGAGGAGAGACAGTGGTAGTGACAGCGATCGTACTCGGTGAGGTGACAGGAATCGGCAAGGGAGTGGTAGACGTTAATTTCTGCAGTTGTTGCAGTCTCAACTGTTCCTGCTGTCTCCTCAGTTCTTGCTGCTCGAGTAACAACTGCTGTCGTTGCTTTTGTAATAATTCTAATTCTCGTTGCTTCTGCAAATACTCTTGCAATTGTAGTGTTTGTCTATCGCTGAACAGTGGCTGCGACAGATCTTGCTGAAGATTTTGGAACTGGCTATTAGCATTCTGATACTGATTGTTATATTGGAACTGTTGCTGCTGCTGCTGTTTGGGTTGGAACTGTTGCTGCTGCTGCTGCTGCTGTTTAGGTTGGAACTGAGTCTGGTAGTTATTACTCAGCTGTTGGGCTATCTTCTGCTGTTGCTCTTGCAGCAACTGTTGAACTTGCTGCTGCTGTTGCAAGAGTTGCTGCAACTGTTGCTGTTTCGCACGATCCACCTTGTACTTAGCCAGAGACGAGTAGGAGGCACTGTTCTGAGGCTTGGCTCCAGTTTCCAGGTTCGAAAACGAAGTTCTCTGTGCTTGGGATACATCTTGGGGTCGACGGTATCGTTGCTGATGCTGCTGAACGTCGCTTAAGATCTGCGCCTGTTGAGAGGCCGAGAGACGAGGTCGAAGATCATGACTCTAAACGAATTTACATTATCTTTGTATCTCTTAGCTTACAATTAGATAAATTCGAATTGTGGCTGAGTCTCGTTTAAAGTTGATCAGTTTCCAAATTGATATAATTTATATTTAATAAACGTCAGACAGATTGTCAGAATTTGATCAAGGTTTTCAGTAATTCAATTATACTGGTGTACAAATACTCTGTAAGTCATACGAGCGTGGAGCCGGTTGTTTCCCATGCGTTAGCACGAAGGAGGAAAACTGTTTACCATGTTAACACGTGTACATACACAGTCCGAACAATGAGCGCGGAAGTTTTCATTAAATTGCGAAAGAAATAATAATTCAGCCCAGTTATAGATTCTGTAATTATCGCGCCGGGAATCCGCCGGTCGTACGATTTTCTAATTGGCATTGTTCAACGAAAGAAAAAGAGAGTACGATGCAATTAGGATCGCGGTAATTAAACGCGGCATTGTGCTCCCTTCTACGAGTTTTGCGCCGAGGCTGTGAGACAATCCACTCCCGAGAAAGTGTATAATATAGGATCCCGTCGCGGTTTTCATTTCAGCGTAATAACTCGTTCGACGATCTCGAATTTGAAATTGAAATCTCTTAATCCCATCGCTAACCGACGACCAGTTTCCTCGGTTAAACAACCCGCGTTCCTTTACCTTTCTCTTTTTTAATGCCCCTGTTATCGCATGATCCAGCGTCGGATGACGCATAAGTTTTCGTAGGACGATCATGCTTTTGTTCCTAAGTACAAACGATACTGGGATCGACAAGAAGTAACTGATGCTGGTGAGAACTTTTTTCATTGTTACCCTAGGCGTAACTAACGACCGTGTCACGTTTTTATATCACACGTAAACCGGGAATCAAATTAACAATCAATCACGTGGTGACTCAATCCATCATGCAGACCAACAAATAAGAAGGTAGATAAGGAAAGAGTTAAATGGTTCGAGTTTTTGTCTCTTACAGGCAAGAACAAGTCTAACGATACATGTTCATTAGAAGATTAACTAACAATAGGAACAACCGTAGCAGATTACTATTAAAAATACAAGGTAAAAATTACGTAATAGAGTTTCGTAGAAAACTGTTTAGAGACTTAATCGAAGTGAATTGGTGAATCCATCATGCAGTAGACCAAAGAGTAAGAAGGTAAGGCAAGAGTTAAACGGTCCGAGTTTTTGTCTCTTAAAGATACAGAAACAAGTTTAACGATACATGTTCATTAGAATGATTAACTAACAATAAAACAACCGTAGTTGATTGCTATTAAAAATACAAGATAAGAATTACATAATAAACTTTTACAGAAAATTAGAGATAAGAATTATATAATCGACTTTTATAGAAAATTGTTTAGAGACTGAAATCGAAGTTAATTGGCGGATTAGAAGTCGGAGCTTCCTTTAAGATTGCATCGATCGCATTCCTTGACGTAACGAGATCACGTGTAACGATTGCAGAGTCCTGTCCGCGGATCGGTGACCACGGATTTCCCACAGCTGATGTGAAAAACTCTAATCTGGGTGCGGCCTATCTCCCTAGTGCATGGACTATCTCGACAACTATCTGCCTCTCTCCTTCATCTTCTACTCGCTCAAATCAAAGGCAAATCTCTTCAAACCAGGGAAAAATCTGTGGAAAACAAAGCAGAACTTTTGAATTGCTAGGAGAAAAAGTGTTTCCTGATTGGGATCGATTCAATTAATTCGATTCGATGAACACGAAGTCACGGACGGGTGGACCCTGTTTTTTTTTATCGCTCCGGGGAGACGTTCACTTTCCACCTGCATATACATAGATCCATAAGGAAATTCTTTCGCGTTACATCTCGGAACGAAGTGCCCAAGCAGATCCTCTACCCTTGTTACGCGTACGCGCGGTGGTTGCATAATTCCATGGGTGCGTTCACTTGGACGCATAGAGTCCCGTTACATAACAGGTGCTCCTTCACTTTTACCAGGATTACACGTTCCTGGCATTCGAGGGATTTTTGCCTCTCGCTTTCCTTCCGTTTCACAGAGAAGTTCTGACCCATTCTACGTGGTTCGCTGCTTTTTTTGCCTCGGCCTTTCTGTTGTGAAATATCCCTTTTACTTCCCTTTCTTTTAGCGAGCACCAGCTCGGACGCTCGAGAACGTTCGAAATTTATTCATAGCTACAACTGGCACAATACATAGGGAACTGTGTCGATTCGTACAGTATTCTGCATCTTTATATAATCGAAATGGCACATAGTATGCACGGTTTAATCGTATTTAAAATCGCCAAACTGCTTTCTAAAGAGCTTATGCAATTTAGGATACTTCACTCTTCACTCCCAGAGCTGATATTATGACGTTGTCGTTCCCATCTCTATTTCAATCCATTCGCACCATGATTTACCTGCTCGTTATTATAGCAGTAATCATACGTACAGGTTTATATTTGTATCAATTATTTTATCAATCATTATGTGAAACATTGCATAAAATATCTTAATAATCCATTTGCATAATTCGTATTATATGTAGATTAATAATATACTATTAAATCCTAATATTATATGCATAACAAGTTAATATAATAATTACAATAATAATTAAAATATACTTATACATTTTTTCTTATGTGATGTTTATTATTATTTATTTATAGTTTTACTTGAATGTTGTACAAAAAATTTAGTGATAAGGATCTTCTCTTTTATACTTCCTTATGACGCAAATGTGAAAGAATCATTACATAAATTATGAAATATTAGTTATGGTCGATAGTACGTGATGCAAATGGGTTAACATTTCAGTGCAGGCATATGAATTCTTGAATTTCTTTAGATAGATTGCGTTACCGTTTGGCCTGATTCGATACATAGCTGCCCGATTATAGAAATGATTCGTGATCGATGAAGCCGTATTTAGAACGATCGACATGCATAATTCAATAATCGTTCGAACGAAAGTTCTCGCGTTTCTACGAGCAGTTTTTTCTTGCCTCCATTCTCGAAATTTATAATCCGTGAATTATCGACTGTTCGGGAGGACATCAGGAAGTAGCGGGGCTTCGTTAAAGCGCAGAGAAAGTGGGCAATATTTTTAAAAGGGTATCTGTTCCTCTTCCCACGACTTTCCAAACTAGCTTCCTGATTAATTTCGAGACCCACGTCTCGGGCCATTTAAGCCACTACGAATTTTTAACAGAACTTACACATCATAATTGCTGAAATAAAATGACCCAAAAAAGATTATTTATATAAAATCAACGTCTATCTTTTCATCTTTTATATTTTTTATGAAGCTTTTACCTTTTTATGAAGAGATAAGTCATGATTATAGACAAATCACTATCGCTGGTGCATTATGTAATTAATAATGGATCGACTGATTATAAAAAAGCGATTGAAACTTTCTCAAACAAAAAGGGTGCAATTAGAAGGCGGAACTGTTGTCTCAAAAACGATTATGTACCATTAAGATTAACGCTGGATCGAAAGTGTCTTCGCTTTATCCCTGATTCTTTGTAGAAAGTATTCCGGCTGATAACTTTTACTTTCGGTCCTGATCGTTCGATTTTAGTGAAAGGAAGACCCCGCGGCTAACGTAACCATTTAACTGGATTCCACGCATTGCACCCCGCGTCGTGAACATTTCTCACCGGAATTGTAAACAAGTTTGAAGAAATCCAGTAGTATGATCATGATAAATCGTCTCGCGAATTTTCTTAATTTTTTTAATAACTCGAAATGCCATGCTTCATTTGCTGACGAACTATCTTATTGCTAGTGACATAGTCAACTCGACATCTGGCTTACAGAAAGCATTCATACTCATCGTGACCTCCGTTCCTATCTATTCGTTCTACCCCCAATATNGTGAATTATCGACTGTTCGGGAGGACATCAGGAAGTAGCGGGGCTTCGTTAAAGCGCAGAGAAAGTGGGCAATATTTTTAAAAGGGTATCTGTTCCTCTTCCCACGACTTTCCAAACTAGCTTCCTGATTAATTTCGAGACCCACGTCTCGGGCCATTTAAGCCACTACGAATTTTTAACAGAACTTACACATCATAATTGCTGAAATAAAATGACCCAAAAAAGATTATTTATATAAAATCAACGTCTATCTTTTCATCTTTTATATTTTTTATGAAGCTTTTACCTTTTTATGAAGAGATAAGTCATGATTATAGACAAATCACTATCGCTGGTGCATTATGTAATTAATAATGGATCGACTGATTATAAAAAAGCGATTGAAACTTTCTCAAACAAAAAGGGTGCAATTAGAAGGCGGAACTGTTGTCTCAAAAACGATTATGTACCATTAAGATTAACGCTGGATCGAAAGTGTCTTCGCTTTATCCCTGATTCTTTGTAGAAAGTATTCCGGCTGATAACTTTTACTTTCGGTCCTGATCGTTCGATTTTAGTGAAAGGAAGACCCCGCGGCTAACGTAACCATTTAACTGGATTCCACGCATTGCACCCCGCGTCGTGAACATTTCTCACCGGAATTGTAAACAAGTTTGAAGAAATCCAGTAGTATGATCATGATAAATCGTCTCGCGAATTTTCTTAATTTTTTTAATAACTCGAAATGCCATGCTTCATTTGCTGACGAACTATCTTATTGCTAGTGACATAGTCAACTCGACATCTGGCTTACAGAAAGCATTCATACTCATCGTGACCTCCGTTCCTATCTATTCGTTCTACCCCCAATATTCCCCTATATTTTTGCCCTGTTTTAATCATTGGATCTCTATTACTCGTATCAACTAGTTGTAAGAACAACCAAAATTATACAAACAAGCAGATTTCTGAAGCATAAACTATTACAAACTCAACACAATTTCTTCTTCTAAAATATACCCTCTGAAATTTTTGTTTAAATTATCATTTAATATTTTTTCCTCAATTACATTTTTTACTTTTCTTATACTTCTTAAATTAATTAGGGAAACGATTAAACTACTGATAATAATTTTAGGCGAAAATTTCAATAGGTGTTTTTAACCACTTGGCATATTATTAATAATGTCCTGAAGTTTCAATTTAGAAATTACTGATTCACCAGAATTAAAGAATTTGTTATTCCAAACCTGGAGTTCACCTGTACTTTTTAATTAACAAATACCTAAACTGGGATTCTTAAAAAAATTTTATATAAGCCAGAGTGTAAGATATGGGACTGTGTTCTCAGCTTAATTAAGGTTGGAGTATGAAAAACGAAGCCATTGATACATTCCAGTGGTAAAACAATAAAAGGAGATGCTTTCACTATCAGTCGAAGCGACGAGTCGTCCTGTTCGATGCGAGTTACGTGAAAACGGAAGCTCGTGGAGCATCCCATTAAAACCTGCTTCCGCTTACGCAGGTATCGCGATTGCTCACAGGGTATGAAAAAAGTGTAAGAGAAACCGTTTGACAATCGATGTTTCTCAGGAGAAACGGCGATGTTCTAAGTCTTATCGGTAGCCTTGTGAAAGTGTTGGCTGGCCGAATGACAGAAACCGAATGGGAATCCCGGCGAGATTTATTGATGCTGGGACAGTGACCTGAGTGCGAAAAAAGAACATAAACAGCAGATTTTATGTACATTTTATGTATCTACGGAAGAATCAAGTACAAGCATAGACAAAACCTGTTGGAGAACACATAAAACAGAGTGAAAAATGGGAGTTTCTAAAAAAATAAAACCGAAATCCCTGCTCCTTTCCTGTCATTTTAAAGAAACATCCGCGGTCTAACAATAGGATATTAAAATTACACATCCTTCCCAAGTTTCACACATTCGTGTCTCCATGCGAGTGTACAGTTAACCATGAACTCACTCGTCACGCTTTTACCTCATTTAAATAGATAAGAATTACAAATGTATTAACTTCAATTAATTGAATCAGATAATGACACTCACGATTCTGTCATTTCGTTATTTGTCAAACGTCCATGACGAATCAAAATGAACAACTTTTGGTTTTATACGATTCGGTGAAGGAAGAAGGCGTGAAAGAGATTTTCTCTTGCGTTGATCATCGGTGTAAACGTTATTCCTGGCTCGCAAGGTATTTCTCATTCCTCGAGATAAGTCATTCAGAGCGTGTCGAGAATTAATGCAAACGCGTGTACCGAGTATTATTCTAATTATTGCTAAACGTGCATAACTAAGCTAGTATAGAACACGTTTGATAATATTCAAGCTTATCGTTCCCATCTGGCTTTGAGGAATAATTAATGTTCTCTAAAAATGAGAATTTTCATGTTAAATAATTAACAATTTAAAAGAATTGGAAAGTTTTGAAAGTTCTGCTTATATCAAGAGATGCGTATAGACTTGGTTTCACTGAGCCCTCGAATAAATCGAAGCGGAGCGTTTAAAGATCCTCTCCCGAGGACACGCGAAGTGAGATCAAGGCGAATATACGGGACAATAGGTGAAGGTGAAGGATGCTACACTCTCTGACTTTCTCCAGAAACCTTCCTGATTAACAGACTCTAACCAACAGCCAGCGTACAGTTAGATACGACGTTTGAATCAGTAACGACTGCTATACATCATAATAGTAGAGCTGTTTCTTATTGGAAATTCCACAAGAAGAGAGAATTTTTCTACTCCTGACGTACAGACATGAAGCAGATGATTTCTACCATTTTGTCCAACAGGAAGGATAGGATAAAAAGAAGTAGTTTCACAGCAGTAAAATTGAAACTCATCGGGAATACTTATTGAAAATTCCAGAAGAAGAAAGAATTTTTCTACTCCTAACATACGGATGATTCATACAATTTTTTTTAAACAGGAAGGACAGGATAAAAAGAAGTAGTTTCACGGCAGTAAAATTGAAAGTGCGACTCCTGCGTGGCCCGGGGGCAAGAATTTCTCTCTGTGAAATAAGGCGGAGGAAGAGCTACCTGCTCTTCCCGGTGAAACTTCCGTGCGTTATTGATCGGTAAGAAGAGGTGCAGTCGACAATTAATTATTCCGAAACGTATTACGTAGACGTAGGGAAAAGTTTTTTGCCAATGGCTACATTATTGAAATATTCAAAAGTGAATATTTTATCAGTTTACCACGCGTTACCGAGTTTCGTTTCCGAGGAATTAATTGTACCTTTCACTCTGAGATCGTCCAATTACATTCTGCTATGCATACGTAAGTGAATATTGCACAAAGTAGATGAAGCTATCGCGTAATACTTAATTATCAGATATAGCATTGGCCTTATGATATTCATGCATCACGCAATTTATACTATCTCATAAAATACCTTTTTAAACGTTCAATTTTTACCATATAATTGCTGTGTCAATTCGATTTTACAGTCTATAATTCCGTGAGGTATCTGAATTGGAATCGAAGTAGGAAAATCGTGAAACGAGGATCATAGCGATAGAGGAAAGTAGTACCAAGATCCTCACCCACTAACAGAGTGACTTCTGACCCCTGCCTCTACCTTCACTAGCAAAATCTCTAATCGCCGTCCGATGTCGCATTTGCCTATTTTCAATGTTGATTCTATCAACGTTCAGGTTTAATTGTGATTTCTCTCGGGCACGGGAAGAAGTTTGTACTTCGATGATGAAAATGTTCATCAACTTTTCTATTAGACACGCTTTTCAGTATTAAAGTAAAATGGTGAAAGTTTGAAAAATCTGTTATACTTATTTTTCTTTCATTCGAGAGATGAAAGTCCAAGCATGTGACGAGATACTTTAAAACAATTATTTTATTTCGAAACCAACACGGGAGAAAATGCGATTTTAATTCACAAAAACATTCCTTCAATTCTTAAAATCGGCAAATGAATCCTTTTATGACTTACGGCATGGATAACGAAACATTTCTAAAGGAGGAACACAAGAAACGAGTGATCTGTCAAGGAATGATTGAGGAACTGAATTCTTGCTTGATCGTGCTTTAATTAAGGTTGCACGCGTTGAAAATCGCGTGAGTGAAATCGAAAAGGATGATCGTACACACGAGACGAGTATGGGCCGAGAAGCGGCGCGTTAACAGAGCGAACACAATTAACAGCGTGAGTCCACGGCTTTTTTTCGCGAGTTTACCGCCTAACCAGTGAAACTTGAGCGTCGATTGTCGGGAAAGATACCGGGGAGGCTCGCACAGTTTACTATGGCCTGATTACGTCAGCGAGAGCAATTTCATCAAATCTGCCTGCATGCTAATTGCGAACAATAGTCGGATTTTCCTTGCGAAACCAATAGTCCAGAAAAATGCTTATAAACCTGAAATTAATTATCGTCATTGGCTTCTGCTTTCCAAACAATCCAGTGAATACAAACAACAAAAATGTTTTACCTTTATTTTAATAAATTCCACTCGCACCCTCTGCGACATTTTATTTATGATTTCTCATTATATACCATCTTCTGTTTGCCATTAACAAAATTCGATTCGATTGTCGTAAGAGATAATGGAAAGAGTTTCTCAACGCGAAGACAAGATCGTAAATTACTTTCCTCGACGCGATTGCGCGTACCGAGGAAATACAGTTTGCCGGTCGCAGGAGATACATCAGCGATATCCCGATTCTGCTGGAATGATATTCAAATCTGTCCCGAGATACCTTTGTGTCTGACACAGTCTCCCGTACATTGTATTCCGATCGATACGGGATGTTTTATACACGATTGTGGAAAAGGAAACGATTGTGTCCACAATGAAATGCCTTCAAAAAGTCTGGACCAAATTGAATTTCAAATGAGCTGAATTGAAAGCTCAGCGATGATCAGTTTTGATCTTTTGTCGTCGTAAATTGTAACTGATCGTATCTTTAGGAAACTAATCAATTTTTAATCCCAGTCACAATTGAATGGCAATAATAAATGATTAAAAAAATCAAGGTAGTTCTTACCTGTTGAAACTGAGACAAGTCAGATCCTGGAAGAATCGAATCAGTTTCAGCAGCTATGAGACCCTCTATCCTGAGGATCGTAGCGACCCACAGAAAGCACAGAACACCCCTCATCGCTCTATCTTCTTCCTCGCCGATTACCGATTAATACCCGATCTCAAAGCACTCGAGGTATCCTTTTCTAACTAAACTTCACTTAACATCGACACCCCACCAGGTCTCTCCCAGATTTGTCGATTAAACTGCACTATTTCGATAAACTATCGATAAACTATCGCCGACAAGTCTATAGAGTCAATCAAAAAATGAAGAACTATGGATGGAAGATTTACTCTCAAGAAGAATGAATTGAAAAGAACAGGACCAGTTCACACGTTGTGGAGGACGAGTTCGGGACTGTTAGAGATCGGAAAACGTCTGGGAGTTTTACTTCCCAGGCACCGGAGAAGAGTTCCTTCGTAAGCCAGGTGGGAGACGAATGAACAGGTAGGACGGTGAACGTCGTTCGTGAACGAGCGAGAAATCGCTTCTCTTTCTTTCCTTATTGCTTGAACAAACGTTCGCGTACACGTTTTGTAACGTGTATTGTTTTATCCACCGTGAAGAAGTCTATCGACTTCGGGATTGGATAATTCGATCCCTGATAACAGTAAATAATACTGTTCACGATCGTGCGTTTAGTGGTAGAAATTCTCATAACAGTAAACATACAGGAAACTTAAGAAGCTGGTAACATTAACCCCGTGATCTTAATAAACGTATAATGAGACAACTGGTACTGCCGGAAAATAAACCGGTACTTTATCAGAAATGGGAAACGCGAGGGGTGTTACATGCACGGTTTTTTTTTACCGCGAGAGAAGGTTACTTAACACGGATAAAATGAATGGAAACGGTCGAATGGGCATCAAGTTATTCCAGTTCCGTTCATACACGTTCCGGCGAGCGCGCAATAATGCACCCTACCGTTTTACAAACACTTCCGATAATAAATTGATTTTACCTAACTCGCGTCCAAGACAAGTCTCCTTTACGCAAAATCATTTTCACATTCAGCTCCCACCGAACTCTAATCGTACCTAGGTTTCGTAAGAACAAACGATGCGAAAGATCCCAGGTTTGCAAGAGTTATATTAGACATAATTTGCTTTAAACAATACAATTTACCTACCTGCTGCCTAAGTTTTCTAGCGCCTTCTCGATTCTCTGCTTTGTCGGGGTAATTGACCACTTTTCTGTGGTGTCACAATTGCAATAATATCTTGTTGCACCGTGAAAAAATTCACAAGCAAGGACAAGTATCAAAATACTTGAGACAAGAAATATGCATTCTCGGCTGAATCTGCGGCTCGTGGCTCGTCTCTGTCACCGAGGCCACAAATTCTTACGATCGCGCGTATAATAACATGAAATACGAATGACGTACTATTACATACATATCTCTCAACTCTTACAAATATAAAATCATCTCGTGAAGTCTCCATTTATTAATTGTTACTCATGTTCGAAAGAAACAAAAACTTAATTCGTTGAGTAAAAGTGGTATTAAGATTGACGCAAAATTCACGAGACGAAAGGGACGCAGGTTAGAACTGATATTTTGCTGATAGTACTCACAGATTCTCGCCAAAAATCGNAATTGTTACTCATGTTCGAAAGAAACAAAAACTTAATTCGTTGAGTAAAATTGGTATCAAGATTGACGCAAAATTCACGAGACGAAAGGGACGCAGGTTAGAACTGATATTTTGCTGATAGTACTCACAGATTCTCGCCAAAAATCACTGACAAATGTCCGCCATGCTTCCTTCTAACAGATTCTCTGCACTTTAATCACTGGAGCACTGTTTAATTGCAATAAAAGTCGAAATTTAATGCTTGTAAGCAAAGGTACGGCATCNAGTGGTAGAAATTCTCATAACAGTAAACATACAGGAAACTTAAGAAGCTGGTAACATTAACCCCGTGATCTTAATAAACGTATAATGAGACAACTGGTACTGCCGGAAAATAAACCGGTACTTTATCAGAAATGGGAAACGCGAGGGGTGTTACATGCACGGTTTTTTTTTACCGCGAGAGAAGGTTACTTAACACGGATAAAATGAATGGAAACGGTCGAATGGGCATCAAGTTATTCCAGTTCCGTTCATACACGTTCCGGCGAGCGCGCAATAATGCACCCTACCGTTTTACAAACACTTCCGATAATAAATTGATTTTACCTAACTCGCGTCCAAGACAAGTCTCCTTTACGCAAAATCATTTTCACATTCAGCTCCCACCGAACTCTAATCGTACCTAGGTTTCGTAAGAACAAACGATGCGAAAGATCCCAGGTTTGCAAGAGTTATATTAGACATAATTTGCTTTAAACAATACAATTTACCTACCTGCTGCCTAAGTTTTCTAGCGCCTTCTCGATTCTCTGCTTTGTCGGGGTAATTGACCACTTTTCTGTGGTGTCACAATTGCAATAATATCTTGTTGCACCGTGAAAAAATTCACAAGCAAGGACAAGTATCAAAATACTTGAGACAAGAAATATGCATTCTCGGCTGAATCTGCGGCTCGTGGCTCGTCTCTGTCACCGAGGCCACAAATTCTTACGATCGCGCGTATAATAACATGAAATACGAATGACGTACTATTACATACATATCTCTCAACTCTTACAAATATAAAATCATCTCGTGAAGTCTCCATTTATTAATTGTTACTCATGTTCGAAAGAAACAAAAACTTAATTCGTTGAGTAAAATTGGTATCAAGATTGACGCAAAATTCACGAGACGAAAGGGACGCAGGTTAGAACTGATATTTTGCTGATAGTACTCACAGATTCTCGCCAAAAATCACTGACAAATGTCCGCCATGCTTCCTTCTAACAGATTCTCTGCACTTTAATCACTGGAGCACTGTTTAATTGCAATAAAAGTCGAAATTTAATGCTTGTAAGCAAAGGTACGGCATCTTAACGAACTGCGCAGACTGCACTGAATCGCACTTTTCAACGCGCGAACGTGATTGGCTGGCAGATTACCGCTACCTTTGAACGCCATTACTACGCCAATTTTAGGATTAAAAATGAATAAAGGAATATAAAATACGATTTAGATTCTATCTAGGCATACAAATTTTCAGATTTTGTAAAAAAGATGTAAAAAAATTATGTATGAAGTCTTTTTTATGGTTAAACGAATGAAACGAACGAATCACGCGAATTTCTTTCACTTAGATTACTTAACTCGTATTTCCTTATATGCCGATTTTATAATTGAGATAAAGATTTTATGTAGTTCTAATCGTGGCTTGCACATATACATAGAAGATACGAAGCGTGTGTTGGTCAATGACTCACATAGTAGTCACTAATGCATGTATAATTTCTACAGTCTGAAGGTAGCCCCAATACAAGGTATCTGTGACTGTGATGTATATAGATGTGTATGCAAAATATATACAGAATTCCAAAATAAAACTACCTTTATGCTTTTATCGTATCTTTTTTTTTTTAATTGTAAGAGGAAATAAAAGATAGCTAATTTACCTACATATAAATATATATGTAACTTGCATATGGTTTCTTTAGTTTTCTTATCTACATAGAAGTGCACTATATGTCAGTATATGTAGTAGTGGAGTAGTGGTACGTGTACTGTACATATTAATACCTGATCTAGAAACAGCTATGAACGAACTGTGATTTTTGTTGTGCATTACGCGACGTACGAAAAGGAAAGAATAAAGTACATAAACAATTGTTAATCGGCCGATACTCCGCTAGCAAATGAACGTGAGAACGAGGATCGGTTGGTTAGTAGACTTATACGGGGAAACGATGAATCTAGACAAGTTGACATGCACGGATCTGCCTGTAACGTTCCCAACAGCATGTGCATAATTAAATGCCACAGTGTTTTTAGAACAAGTTCTCGTTTGATAAGCAAAACTAGCTCGTTCCGTACGAACTGTATATAAATCGTGATGATACGAAAACGTATTACGTAGTTTGTAAAACAACCTATAAGTTATCGTAAGAATATATTGTTTAATTTATTGAGAATCACTCTGGTAGTAAAAATGTTCAGTGTGCATTTTGTACGGAATTGCACCTGGACATTTTAGTAGAGAACCGTTGGCCGAGAAAAAGAGGATTCGAACTATTATAGTGAAGGTGCCATGAAGTAAAATCAAAGGATGATGATGGGTGATCAGTTTCGTAGCAAAGTGGAGCAGTATTCACCAAAATCATCACCCAGGGGTGCTCGTTCCCCTGTTGTTTCACGTCAAGATTCAACAGGGACGCTTAAAACAACCATTTCCCTGGGCAAAAATCCCTCCATCGTCCACAGTGGTCCTTTCTACNGGCCTGATTACGTCAGCGAGAGCAATTTCATCAAATCTGCCTGCATGCTAATTGCGAACAATAGTCGGATTTTCCTTGCGAAACCAATAGTCCAGAAAAATGCTTATAAACCTGAAATTAATTATCGTCATTGGCTTCTGCTTTCCAAACAATCCAGTGAATACAAACAACAAAAATGTTTTACCTTTATTTTAATAAATTCCACTCGCACCCTCTGCGACATTTTATTTATGATTTCTCATTATATACCATCTTCTGTTTGCCATTAACAAAATTCGATTCGATTGTCGTAAGAGATAATGGAAAGAGTTTCTCAACGCGAAGACAAGATCGTAAATTACTTTCCTCGACGCGATTGCGCGTACCGAGGAAATACAGTTTGCCGGTCGCAGGAGATACATCAGCGATATCCCGATTCTGCTGGAATGATATTCAAATCTGTCCCGAGATACCTTTGTGTCTGACACAGTCTCCCGTACATTGTATTCCGATCGATACGGGATGTTTTATACACGATTGTGGAAAAGGAAACGATTGTGTCCACAATGAAATGCCTTCAAAAAGTCTGGACCAAATTCAATTTCAAATGAGCTGAATTGAAAGCTCAGCGATGATCAGTTTTGATCTTTTGTCGTCGTAAATTGTAACTGATCGTATCTTTAGGAAACTAATCAATTTTTAATCCCAGTCACAATTGAATGGCAATAATAAATGATTAAAAAAATCAAGGTAGTTCTTACCTGTTGAAACTGAGACAAGTCAGATCCTGGAAGAATCGAATCAGTTTCAGCAGCTATGAGACCCTCTATCCTGAGGATCGTAGCGACCCACAGAAAGCACAGAACACCCCTCATCGCTCTATCTTCTTCCTCGCCGATTACCGATTAATACCCGATCTCAAAGCACTCGAGGTATCCTTTTCTAACTAAACTTCACTTAACATCGACACCCCACCAGGTCTCTCCCAGATTTGTCGATTAAACTGCACTATTTCGATAAACTATCGATAAACTATCGCCGACAAGTCTATAGAGTCAATTAAAAAATGAAGAACTATAGATGGAAGATTTACTCTCAAGAAGAATGAATTGAAAAGAACAGGACCAGTTCACACGTTGAGGAGGACGAGTTCGGGACTGTTAGAGATCGGAAAACGTCTGGGAGTTTTACTTCCCAGGCACCGGAGAAGAGTTCCTTCGTAAGCCAGGTGGGAGACGAATGAACAGGTAGGACGGTGAACGTCGTTCGTGAACGAGCGAGAAATCGCTTCTCTTTCTTTCCTTATTGCTTGAACAAACGTTCGCGTACACGTTTTGTAACGTGTATTGTTTTATCCACCGTGAAGAAGTCTATCGACTTCGGGATTGGATAATTCGATCCCTGATAACAGTAAATAATACTGTTCACGATCGTGCGTTTAGTGGTAGAAATTCTCATAACAGTAAACATACAGGAAACTTAAGAAGCTGGTAACATTAACCCCGTGATCTTAATAAACGTATAATGAGACAACTGGTACTGCCGGAAAATAAACCGGTACTTTATCAGAAATGGGAAACGCGAGGGGTGTTACATGCACGGTTTTTTTTTACCGCGAGAGAAGGTTACTTAACACGGATAAAATGAATGGAAACGGTCGAATGGGCATCAAGTTATTCCAGTTCCGTTCATACACGTTCCGGCGAGCGCGCAATAATGCACCCTACCGTTTTACAAACACTTCCGATAATAAATTGATTTTACCTAACTCGCGTCCAAGACAAGTCTCCTTTACGCAAAATCATTTTCACATTCAGCTCCCACCGAACTCTAATCGTACCTAGGTTTCGTAAGAACAAACGATGCGAAAGATCCCAGGTTTGCAAGAGTTATATTAGACATAATTTGCTTTAAACAATACAATTTACCTACCTGCTGCCTAAGTTTTCTAGCGCCTTCTCGATTCTCTGCTTTGTCGGGGTAATTGACCACTTTTCTGTGGTGTCACAATTGCAATAATATCTTGTTGCACCGTGAAAAAATTCACAAGCAAGGACAAGTATCAAAATACTTGAGACAAGAAATATGCATTCTCGGCTGAATCTGCGGCTCGTGGCTCGTCTCTGTCACCGAGGCCACAAATTCTTACGATCGCGCGTATAATAACATGAAATACGAATGACGTACTATTACATACATATCTCTCAACTCTTACAAATATAAAATCATCTCGTGAAGTCTCCATTTATTAATTGTTACTCATGTTCGAAAGAAACAAAAACTTAATTCGTTGAGTAAAATTGGTATCAAGATTGACGCAAAATTCACGAGACGAAAGGGACGCAGGTTAGAACTGATATTTTGCTGATAGTACTCACAGATTCTCGCCAAAAATCACTGACAAATGTCCGCCATGCTTCCTTCTAACAGATTCTCTGCACTTTAATCACTGGAGCACTGTTTAATTGCAATAAAAGTCGAAATTTAATGCTTGTAAGCAAAGGTACGGCATCTTAACGAACTGCGCAGACTGCACTGAATCGCACTTTTCAACGCGCGAACGTGATTGGCTGGCAGATTACCGCTACCTTTGAACGCCATTACTACGCCAATTTTAGGATTAAAAATGAATAAAGGAATATAAAATACGATTTAGATTCTATCTAGGCATACAAATTTTCAGATTTTGTAAAAAAGATGTAAAAAAATTATGTATGAAGTCTTTTTTATGGTTAAACGAATGAAACGAACGAATCACGCGAATTTCTTTCACTTAGATTACTTAACTCGTATTTCCTTATATGCCGATTTTATAATTGAGATAAAGATTTTATGTAGTTCTAATCGTGGCTTGCACATATACATAGAAGATACGAAGCGTGTGTTGGTCAATGACTCACATAGTAGTCACTAATGCATGTATAATTTCTACAGTCTGAAGGTAGCCCCAATACAAGGTATCTGTGACTGTGATGTATATAGATGTGTATGCAAAATATATACAGAATTCCAAAATAAAACTACCTTTATGCTTTTATCGTATCTTTTTTTTTTTAATTGTAAGAGGAAATAAAAGATAGCTAATTTACCTACATATAAATATATATGTAACTTGCATATGGTTTCTTTAGTTTTCTTATCTACATAGAAGTGCACTATATGTCAGTATATGTAGTAGTGGAGTAGTGGTACGTGTACTGTACATATTAATACCTGATCTAGAAACAGCTATGAACGAACTGTGATTTTTGTTGTGCATTACGCGACGTACGAAAAGGAAAGAATAAAGTACATAAACAATTGTTAATCGGCCGATACTCCGCTAGCAAATGAACGTGAGAACGAGGATCGGTTGGTTAGTAGACTTATACGGGGAAACGATGAATCTAGACAAGTTGACATGCACGGATCTGCCTGTAACGTTCCCAACAGCATGTGCATAATTAAATGCCACAGTGTTTTTAGAACAAGTTCTCGTTTGATAAGCAAAACTAGCTCGTTCCGTACGAACTGTATATAAATCGTGATGATACGAAAACGTATTACGTAGTTTGTAAAACAACCTATAAGTTATCGTAAGAATATATTGTTTAATTTATTGAGAATCACTCTGGTAGTAAAAATGTTCAGTGTGCATTTTGTACGGAATTGCACCTGGACATTTTAGTAGAGAACCGTTGGCCGAGAAAAAGAGGATTCGAACTATTATAGTGAAGGTGCCATGAAGTAAAATCAAAGGATGATGATGGGTGATCAGTTTCGTAGCAAAGTGGAGCAGTATTCACCAAAATCATCACCCAGGGGTGCTCGTTCCCCTGTTGTTTCACGTCAAGATTCAACAGGGACGCTTAAAACAACCATTTCCCTGGGCAAAAATCCCTCCATCGTCCACAGTGGTCCTTTCTACTTGATGAAGGAACCCCCTGGTAAGATATTAAAATAATACGTTATTAAATGTTTATAAAATGTGTATAGAAGATATCATAGTTTCCTATTACATCTTATAGGAGAAAGTGAACTGACAGGGGCAACAAATTTGATGGCCTATTATGGCCTAGAACATTCTTACAGTAAATTTAGTGGTAAAAAACTTAAGGAACAACTTTCTTCATTCTTGCCTAATCTGCCTGGGATTATAGACAGACCTGGCCACTTGGATAATAGGTATAATACTAATCTTCTATGTGTACGATGCTCGTAGCTAATGCTAAGCTTAATTTTGGAAACTAACGTTTCAGTTCGTTGAGGTCTGTTATTGAAAAACCTCCGATAGGAGGAAAGGATTTAGTACCATTAACAAGTGTTCAATTAGCTGGATTTCGTTTGCATCCTGGACCAGTAAGTACCTATGATTATACAGAAAACATTTATCGACTAAGATGCTTACTGAGGAAACGTATTTCTCTAGCTACCAGAGCAGTACCGTTATGTTAATCAAGCTCCCCAAAGAAAACATAAGAATAAACACAAGAAACATAAGCACAAACCAGGGGAAGTTCCCAGTGGCCAAGAAGCGACGACTACAGATATCGGTGGCTCTGATACTCACGAGAAGAAACATAAGAAACAGAAAAGACACGATGAAGAAAAAGAAGCTCGGAAGAAACGGAAAAAGGAGAAGAAGAGGAAAAAGCAGAAACACAGCCCTGAACACAGCGGCGGCTTGACACCATCACAACATTCCAATTCGTGATCTTCAATTTCACCCCTTTCGTTTGTACCTAATTTTTGATCCAACGTCGCCAACTTTTCATTCTGCTTATCGTGTACATATATATAATGTATCATAAGGAAATGTATTTTTGATCCAACAGTTTTTCATCTCTCAAAAATGTACCATGATTTATTTGTTCTCAGTGATCGATTTTATGAAAACATAGTTCCAAACGATACCTGATTTTCTTTTTATGAAAACCATTCGGTTTAGAAGTGTCGAATAATTGTATAGTTGTACTATTCAGTTGGCCGAAATTATTTTTATGAGATTCATTTCAGTAAAAGATTTTATACAACTGCATAATTTTATAAGTTACATGGTAAGATATAAATATAGAACTGAATACGTGGATACGCGAATAGTAAATGAACACAATGTATCGCTGTCATCTATTACCGTTTGTAAATATTACATCAAAAATGAAACAATGATGGACGATAATGTTTTCTACCATGCCAAAAATAGCGTTCTCTTTCTCGTGATCCGTAACCGAAATCATGCATTATGAGAATTTGAAATACGTGTATTTAGAACTATGATAGTGTATCAATAAAACTAATTATAAAACTTTGATGTTCTTACCTTTGCCAATTTCCGCAATCCTTCCCGCACTAACGTTCTGTTTGAATTCGCGAGGGACACAACTACATTTGAAATCCCAACGACCGTTGCTCCACCTATTCAGAGGAATTTCCGGTAGTTGTGATCAATATCCGGTAGTGAAACGCCGAGCTGCTCAGATCGTTGAGATTCGTCGTTGGTAAATCGTTGATTCCCGCCATTACGTGCTTTTTCTGCCGTGCAGCTTTTGGTTACGGGAGGAAGACACGATGACGGACGCTCGTAAGTAAAAAGGCAACAGATTTTTATATTGAAATCTCTGATCAATCCTACGTCGACGTGAGCTTCATTTCTCTCGGACTAGACTTGGTTTTTCATTCGATAACTTGGACAATGCGTGTTTGCACAGCTCGTCGCATTGCCACGTTTGACAATCTTTCTTTAAATCATTGTAAATAATTCACGATGCGCTTTCATCAGCTGATCGTTGATGTAAACTATGGCCTAGGAATAGAATCGAATGAAATTAAAGTGTAAATCCGTAGATGGAATTTTAAGTGGCATTCGTCACTTCCATGCACTTCCTCGTAAACTTATTGATCGGTTTCAAAGCGTCCCGTCCCAGTTTCTTTTCAGCTTGTCCTATGCAAATTGTTTTTAACTACTCCTTCCTTTAAGCTAAATGTTTCCTGAATACATTTTACAATCTTCTCTGTGTAATAATTGAATACTGTACATCATGTCTTTTTGTAGAATATTCTAATTACCAACAACAAGGGTACAACCAGTATAGTCAACCACCACCATCCAGTGGTCAAGATACTTCGTATCCACCACCTTCCACTGGTGGTAGCGGTGGCTACAATCAATATAGTCAACCGCCACCGAGTACTGGAGGCAATTACAGCAATTACAACAGCTACAACTCTGGTGGTGGACAAGATTATAATCAGCCACAGAGCCAGGGCTACAGTCAAAATTATAGTGGAGGTGGCTCTGGAAATGGTGGAAGTAGCAATTACGGTGGAGGTAGTTATGGACACGGAGGTGGAGGTGGAGGAGGTGGCAGTGGGGGATACAATCGCAGCTCTGGAGGAGGCTATGGTGGAGGTACATATAAAAAACTAAGTAATTTAGATGAGGAGTAACTGCAGAAGATAATTGCCTTGTATTTTTAATCTTAAGGTCAAGGAGGAGGCGGAGGCGGTAGATATGGGGATCGTGGTGGCTACAATGACCGCTCTGGCGGTGGATACAAGTAAGTTCATTTCTTTTACTGTCCTGCTATACGCATAATGAAGGGAAAAAAGTTATAAGGTCAATTAAAAAAAAAAGAGAGAGAGAGAGAGTTCAATAATATAAATTGTGACGAAGAGGTAAAAGTACGTACGTTCAAGGTAGGAAATGTGATTCTTATGAAAAGTAATGAAAACTGTTGTCTCATTGCAAATGGTTTTATGCCCATTGGGTGTTAATATTGTTTGAAGTGTGCCTACAGGTTTAACGCACAGGTATAACTGGTAAAAGATAAAAGAACAGGTTGTATACGACAAATGACGTGAAATGTCTGGTACATACCGATTCTAATAATATTACGATAAGTGTTGACACGATGCGCATAGCATAAAGGTTTTATTATGTCGAACATACCTGTGAAGCGGTGTATATAATGCCACTGGGGCCACTGTTGTCTGAATATTATTCTACTTAGGGTTATTTAAATCGACTAGACAATCGAAAGACGTTCAAAGATATTTCACGAGAGAGATTGAAATTTCTTATCTGGAGTTCCAGAAGTATTTTATCTCTTTTTGTAATAGAATATTAATGTTCTTCAATATATATTATCGTATCATTTATTTTTTTACTCGGATCTGATCACACAGTTATTGTCGGTAATTGTGGAAAGTAAAAAGAATCTATTCTCGAGAAGTATTGTACCGCTACCACGATACAAAGCTAGCTTTGCATGCCGAACGTGACTGACTGACGCAACGCCGTACTTTCTAATTGTCCCTAATCTATTAAGTAATAGCATAGTGACCAGAGACATTTAGACAGTAGGTGCATCAAGAAGAGAGATGGCGAGCAGCATTTGATTCGCCATGCATCGATCGATCGATCAGTCTGTCCATGAGTCAACTCATTGGTATATCTGCTTCTGTGTTTTAGCAGTGGCGGTGGCCGTGGTGGTTATAACAAAGGTAAATGCACCAGACTGTCTGTACGAGTCTGGTGCTATTCAAGCTTTCACTCTAATATTTAAAGTCTAAATACTCGGTTACTCGTATTATATGAAAGGGCTGCTAATGCAATGTTGACGATAGGGGTTCAATTCTGTGCATTGAAATGTCAGTAATAGTTTTGAAAAAAACATGTGGTATACGGTGAACTGATGTTCAGCACTCTAAATGCTGCTTTTATCACCAATTGCTTTTTCAAACGATAAGATAGTAGTAAATTGAATAATAGGCAACGTTATCGTTTGTACAAATACGAGTGCGCCACGCATTTGTAATACTTTCGTTATTTTCTTTGAAAGGGGAACAGTTCTTGTGAAGAGAGATACGAAACACTTCGCTTGATCTTATCAAATGTAACGAATGTTCCGGTGTTGTGGTAACTATAAAAGGCAGCTGGTGAGCCAATTATTTATGCATCCCTGGGATCAGTCGAGGTTTCCCCGAAAATCTACTTATAGGGAAATGGCGAGCGTAAAAGTATTGCAGCCCTTTTGTATGTTAAGCTGCAACCTTGTGTTCTCTACATATCGTTATATATGCTACTAAGAATGTTAGGCAAATGAGTACTAATACTTTTGTTACTGCACGGGTCAAACAGAAAAATAAGTACGTTTGAATCGAATATTTTACGTAAGAATATAATGGTAGAGGTGTCACAAACGAATCGAGAAGCTTCGGGTACTGTCACGAATGGTGCATATAAGAAATTTGTGTATTCCCGAACGTACACTGATTCAAAAATTCCTGGTATTATGTAATGCAAAAGAGATTCATTTTTACTTGGAAATACGGTCGTTTGGGTAATGGTTACTTTTGTTGGTGAAGTAAATAATGTATCGAGATATCGGATACTTGAAGAAGAATGAGATGGACCAAGTATTATCTGATTAGAGCGTATAGGGTTCTAATGCGAATTCCGGAGAGGTGTAATTCTATCGATTTTTCTTTTCAACTCGGGAACAACACGCAATAGAATAAAGTTCCTCCATGGTTTGCAAAATTCAATTTCCTCCACGGTGTACTGCGTTATTAGTTGTTTTTTAACCCGAAATGCAAAAGGTTTCCACTTGTTAGCTTAGACTCGAGTAGGTTTAGTAGATTTGCAAGTATTATTCCTTTACCTGAACGATTACCGTCCCAGGCAACGCGTTAACTGTTATTAAATTACAGGGGGCTACGGTGACCGCGGCGGTGGTAACGATGGGATGGTCACACAGGAAGATACTATTTTTGTATCTGGCATGGACGTCTCGATTACGGAGGAAGAGATCTGTCAACATTTCGGTGCCATCGGTATAATCAAAGTAAGTCGTGACAAACACTGATTCTCCAACGAGCAAATCACTAATTCGAACGATATGTTTTGTACACAGCATGATAAGCGGACGGGAAAACCGAAAGTGTGGATGTACAAAGATAAGAACACCGGAAAGTCTAAAGGCGAAGCCACCGTGACTTACGACGATCAAAACGCCGCCCGGTCGGCGATAGATTGGTTCGACGGCAAGGATTTCAAGGGGCGAATTATCAAAGTACAAATTGCTCAGCANAATTTTATTCAAAGATGCGTAGAAACGGAGATTTACAACGTTTTACTGGCCACGAATTTTTTCTAACAACTCCCGAAGTTACATCATGCGAAACGTCGCTTTCATCACGTTTTCTCTCGAAATTTCCTCCACGGCTCGAACGAACGAGGGTAGTAAATTGTATATTTCGAACATTGTACAAAAGGCGAAAGTAATTCATCCGCGTTATCGATATCGTGTCAGTAAGGATTAAGATTCCTCGGGCGAGACGAAAACTTTACTTACAGCCTGTTGGCGAAGTAATTCACGAACGTGTTTAATGCCGTTGCCATAATTTCGCTGGTAGATATCACAAATTGCACTGTAATTAACACGATCTGGCGAGCTCTGTTGTTTTCGGGTATACTGCTCTTACAAGAAACTGCACGAAACCAGAATAATTCTAAACCCTTGAAGTAGTCTCCCTTCCGTGGACACGTCAGTGATATTTCTGTGCGTAAATTTCGTTGTCGGTTCCGATTGGTCGGTGTGCCCCTTGAAATTTTACGGAACGTCAGCTTTCACGAGAACGCGACGAAAGATACCAGATCCCGCGAGACCGACGAGGACGGCAGAAAACGTCGACGGGCAGCCGGCGTCATCTTCAGGGTTCGATTGCAACTTATTTATTTAATTACGATTGCTACGAGGATAACAATT
>SMSR01014678.1:33866-66797 GCA_019453355.1 Ceratina japonica | reverse complement strand
CGGTAACATTTTTTTCTGTGCATTGACATATGAACGTTATATCATCTGACGCAAATTGTAAACCTCCCCGATTTTTTAAAATAGTTAGTTTACTTTTTTCACTTGAAGATCCGAGCAACATCGTCAAACATCACATTTTCGCAATGGATTTTTGGTTTAGACTGTGTACAACAGCAGTATGTTGAATTATTTCATTAAGGTATTCTGATTGAATCTACGCGTCTTTCTTACATTAATCGTGTGCTAATAGATTATAATTAGAATGAATGTAATGACTAATGGGGAAAGATAATTTTTTACTTTTTTCAGCTCTTGTACTCTTCTCTGTATCAAATGATGTCGACTCATTTTCATTATTATTAATATGATCTTTTGTTACTGAAGTTTTTTTCGTATAAGAGTGAGATATAAGAAGAGAGCGTGTCGTTCTGAGGTGTACAATTCGCCGATACAGGGACAGTAACATTTATATTATTTAAAAACTATTTTTTATACACAGATTGAAATTGGATAGTCGTAGGATTATTCGTGAACCCCACTCATCCTTCTAATTAAGGTAAAGAACATCTCTACGTGATCTTGTGATAATTTGTACGATAGAAAATAATTGACTATTCTTTGCTTAAAAAGCATTTCACACAAATGATACAAATTTGTCAATCAAATTATGAAGCCAGTGAATCCAGTTCGTATAGAATGTGCTGCAAGTACCGATTTTCTAATTACTTTTTTTTCTTTCGCGTCACTGTTTTTTTCTTTTACAGCCTTAACTGCCACATAGACCTCTCATTTTTGTATGTAGTTTATCATTTCCTCAATTTTTTGTTTTAAATCTGGTAATTTGTTTTTCGTTATTGCTCTTCTGCCAGGTGTTTTACAGAATCTATTTTTTGTGTTTAATAGGTCAAACATATCGTTCACATTCTTACAAAACTCACGTGTTGCAGTAGCACCTGCAAATTGAGGATCTTTAAGCTCTATTTCTAAAAATCGTAAACTTGCTATCATACTATTGCTTAAAACCTGAGCAACTAGGAATACCTTCATGCACTCATTATTGAAATTAATGTGTCGGTTACTAATTTTATTTGCGCAATGCATTCTTTCTTCATACTGCTTATGACATAATTTTTTTATATAACTCCAATCAATCTTCTCACATACGTTATAAATTATTGGACCTTTTTTTGCAAAGTAGTTTCGCAGCAACTTTAACATGTGACACGCATCGGAAAAGACGTATACAAACTCGGATGTTTCAGGGTGCGGAAAATATGGTTTAAAATTTTTTGTATTTGTATAATCAAAATTTACACCTAGAACTTTGCTCGTTCTCGACTCGTTATTAGACTCGTCACCGTCAAACGTAACGCTTCTAATGTCGATGCCGTTCTCACTCAACTTTATTAATAAATCTTTTAATAAAATTGACTTTTCGTTACCACTTAACGAATTCACCAGATAGCAAGCTACTAATGCTTTAAATGCACCATTTATGTTNATACAATCTTCTACTGTACAGTTTTTATTCGTGCTTGTACTTTCTAGCAACAACTCCTGAGTATCGAGCATATCATTTGTGTTTGTACAAGAGTCTTGAAAATTAGAATTATGAGAAGCATCTACACAGTTCATTACTTTATTTGACGATATTTCTTTGTCAAAACTTTCTGAAGAAGCATCATTTATTTCTTGACATTCATTCAAGTTATTACTTGTAAATGAAAACATTGCATTTTGACACATATTTAAAGACATTATAGTATTTATTGAATTAATTGTACCAGATTCTATTTTAACTAATGCAAGTGTGGGTACTGTATTTCGGAGTAGTCTTCTAAGAAAAGTATAGCCATCGGTGTCATGAAATGCGTTTGGTTGAAAATGATCACTGCATACGGTTGAATTAATCGAGATAGCCGATACTCCAGTAATTTGCATCCATTTTGCCTTCAATTCTGGGTTATTAGGAAATCTACAATAACAAGAAACACAAAATATTATACACATTTTCTTCCATTACAACATTTCATAGGGATAATAATATTTATACTACATTTTTATGTATATAAATAACATTACATTTTAGCTCCATTTGATTGCACATGAGGTTATAAATAGATGAAAGTTTCATATTACGATCTGTTATAACCTAAATTTGTTAGGCATGTAATACTACTATTATAAAAGTTTCGCTTTACAATTCATAACATGTTATTCACTTACTTATGAAAGCTGCGAGTGATGTCAAATGGGATGTGCTGCTTCTTGCAAATAACGCACGTTTTAATCATATTTAATTTTATGACTAAAATTTGGCAGGCCCAGCAATACAATGCTTACATCTACCGCANACTTATGTGGTCTGGATGTTTCCTGGAATGATGTTAATACGTTCATTTAGTTAATTCCATCAAACAATATTATTGACAATGTAATTTATTTACCTTTTCAATCGTTTGTTATTTACTCCATTGTTAGACGATGTTTCTGGCATACAATCTTCTACTGTACAGTTTTTATTCGTGCTTGTACTTTCTAGCAACAACTCCTGAGTATCGAGCATATCATTTGTGTTTGTACAAGAGTCTTGAAAATTAGTATTATGAGAAGCATCTACACAGTTCATTACTTTACTTGACGATATTTCTTTGTCAAAACTTTCTGAAGAAGCATCATTTATTTCTTGACATTCATTCAAGTTATTACCTGTAAATGAAAACATTGCATTTTGACACATATTTAAAGACATTATAGTATTTATTGAATTAATTGTACCAGATTCTATTTTAACTGATGTAAGTGTGGGTACTGTATTTCGGAGTAGTCTTCTAAGAAAAGCATAGCCATCGGTGTCATGAAATGCGTTTGGTTGAAAATGATCACTGCATACGGTTGAATTAATCGAGATAGCCGATACTCCAGTAATTTGCATCCATTTTGCCTTCAATTCTGGGTTATTAGGAAATCTACAATAACAAGAAACACAAAATATTATACACATTTTCTTCCATTACAACATTTCATAGGGATAATAATATTTATACTACATTTTTATGTATATAAATAACATTACATTTTAGCTCCATTTGATTGCACATGAGGTTATAAATAGATGAAAGTTTCATATTACGATCTGTTATAACCTAAATTTGTTAGGCATGTAATACTACTATTATAAAAGTTTCGCTTTACAATTCATAACATGTTATTCACTTACTTATGAAAGCTGCGAGTGATGTCAAATGGGATGTGCTGCTTCTTGCAAATAACGCACGTTTTAGTCATATTTAATTTTATGACTAAAATTTGGCAGGCCCAGCAATACAATGCTTACATCTACCGCGTTGACCAGCCTTATATGAACATGCATAATTTATTTTTTTATTGTTCATTCCATCAGAAATCTGTACATTTATTTCGTGAGGCGATCCATAAATATCTGTAGATTTCACAGACAACAAAAGAAGTTATGCACTTCAGTTATCGTTTAGTTCATTATTCCACAGTATATCAAATGATTTGCATTAATCACTTGTTCTCCTTCTTCGTATTGGCGATAACCTTCGCCTCCATATCTGACTAAATCGGCAATGTTTAATAAAAAGGATATTGTAATATTTAAATTTAATAAGAGTACGATCTTCAAGTGTCTTAAATGCAATGAATCAGAGAGAAACAAACTCTGCAATGAATGGATACCTATTTTACTTGGGTGAAAATCCGCCGAGCGGCACCACCCATCGCCTAACCTCGAACGAGGTGTAATGTTGCAGCGCAAGGACCGTCTTTAACAATGCGTATGTTTTCAGATTTAAACCATTCTCAGTGACCCAAGCAGAAGACAAAAAAAAGTAAAATTAAAACGCGAATTATAATACGGCGCATTCGACTCTTCGTTTGTATATCTGTGGCGCGTTTTCGTTCGTATACGCGGTTCAACTTCAACAAACACCCAATGTGGCGCTTGAGTTTGGAAGGTTATGGATTAAAGCTTCGGGGTGTGGCATCATATTGTGTTTTATAAAATAAATAAGAATATCGCACGATCCTATAATGACGGACGCATTCGTTTTCCGAACGCGACGGACATAAATGAAACGTTACTTCTGAACAGTGAACGTGACGTCCTTAAAATCTCAACCACCACCTGAAAAATTCGATTTTTGAAGGGGAGGATACATTTTTTAAATGCACGTCCAACCTTATCACGCTTTCCACGCATTACCATGACAATTTTACGTGTGGCATTTGAATAAGGGAATACAAACCGGAGAATGTTTATTATACTTTTTAACTAATTTGCATATTGACGCGTATTTATGTGTAAACGTTGACACAAGGTAGTTGATTGTTACTCGGTAGGATACGGTCCATGAAATCACGTGTATTAAAATCTACGTGGGATGTTGGGCGCTATCACCCCCACGAATCCCCACGAGTACACCGAAATGTCTCGGTTAGCCGACTACTTTGTTGTGGTCGGCTACGATCACGAAAAAGAGAGTAAGTTTTTAAACGATTCATAGAATTCACGTTTCGAAAATACCTCGATACCGTTAATATACGTAATTGACAAACGTTCAATTTTTAACTGCATCACATTTCTCTTTTAAGCAGAACATAAACGCATGAAAAACTATGTTTATACTGATATGAAAATACAAAGATATTTCGATAACAATTTTTGTTCAATGTTGTTAACTGTTATAGGAGGAGGTATAAGTAATGGAATCATTGNTTACTTCTGAACAGTGAACGTGACGTCCTTAAAATCTCAACCACCACCTGAAAAATTCGATTTTTGAAGGGGAGGATACATTTTTTAAATGCACGTCCAACCTTATCACGCTTTCCACGCATTACCATGACAATTTTACGTGTGGCATTTGAATAAGGGAATACAAACCGGAGAATGTTTATTATACTTTTTAACTAATTTGCATATTGACGCGTATTTATGTGTAAACGTTGACACAAGGTAGTTGATTGTTACTCGGTAGGATACGGTCCATGAAATCACGTGTATTAAAATCTACGTGGGATGTTGGGCGCTATCACCCCCACGAATCCCCACGAGTACACCGAAATGTCTCGGTTAGCCGACTACTTTGTTGTGGTCGGCTACGATCACGAAAAAGAGAGTAAGTTTTTAAACGATTCATAGAATTCACGTTTCGAAAATACCTCGATACCGTTAATATGCGTAATTGACAAACGTTCAATTTTTAACTGCATCACATTTCTCTTTTAAGCAGAACATAAACGCATGAAAAACTATGTTTATACTGATATGAAAATACAAAGATATTTCGATAACAATTTTTGTTCAACGTTGTTAACTGTTATAGGAGGAGGTATAAGTAATGGAATCATTGTACAAAGGTTCCCAGAGAAGGATTGGCCAGATACACCGTTCATAGAAGGAATAGAATGGGTAAAATAATTCTTTATCAAATATGTATTACTTACAATTGAGCTCCTAAAATTTTATAGTTCTGTCAACCACAAGGATGGGCTTTATCTACAGAGAGACAAGAACCAAGGTTTTTTGTATCTATTTTAACTGACATTGATGCAAATCGGCATTACTGTNAATTTGCATATTGACGCGTATTTATGTGTAAACGTTGACACAAGGTAGTTGATTGTTACTCGGTAGGATACGGTCCATGAAATCACGTGTATTAAAATCTACGTGGGATGTTGGGCGCTATCACCCCCACGAATCCCCACGAGTACACCGAAATGTCTCGGTTAGCCGACTACTTTGTTGTGGTCGGCTACGATCACGAAAAAGAGAGTAAGTTTTTAAACGATTCATAGAATTCACGTTTCGAAAATACCTCGATACCGTTAATATGCGTAATTGACAAACGTTCAATTTTTAACTGCATCACATTTCTCTTTTAAGCAGAATATAAACGCATGAAAAACTATGTTTATACTGATATGAAAATACAAAGATATTTCGATAACAATTTTTGTTCAACGTTGTTAACTGTTATAGGAGGAGGTATAAGTAATGGAATCATTTTACAAAGGTTCCCAGAGAAGGATTGGCCAGATACACCGTTCATAGAAGGAATAGAATGGGTAAAATAATTCTTTATCAAATATGTATTACTTACAATTGAGCTCCTTAAATTTTACAGTTCTGTCAACCACAAGGATGGGCTTTATCTACAGAGAGACAAGAACCAAGGTTTTTCGTATCTATTTTAACTGACATTGATGCAAATCGGCATTACTGCGCTTGCATGTGTTTCAATGAAACAGTATCTATTGTGCCAAGTAAGCCTGTAGACGAAGAGGAAGATCCAGTCGACAGTGATAGCCGTTCGTTGGTTAGAACAATGCCTACAATTGCACATCACAGCATTATGTATGCGCCTAAGTGTCTGGTGCTGGTTTCCAGACTCGATTACATTGAAACCTTTAGAGTGAGCCAAATTTCATTTATACTGGAGTCAAAGTTATCATAGGCTCAAACTATTAAATTCTTATACTGTTCTTCTAGAATTGCCTTGGTATTATATATACAGTGTACGTAGAAAATCTTGGTATACCGTTAGAAACTCTGGTAGGAAATATATTAGGCTGTATACAAGTACCTCCTGCTGGTGGACCACAAGTAAGGTTTAGCATTGGTGCAGGTGATCGTCAAGCGCTTCAGCCTCCCATTAGCCCTTCTCTTCCAATAACACACAGTAGCGTGAACCTTTTATTTCAACAACTAGGTAAGAATAGAATTTTGTTGTAAATATGTTTCTACATCATCTTTTCAACTAAATCTGTGTACTTTTGATAGGTATTCGTAACGTACTAGTATTATTTTGTGCCGTTATGACAGAACACAAAATACTTTTTCATTCGGCCAGTTATTCGCGATTAACCGAAGGATGTCGTGCTCTCACTGCATTGATGTATCCATTCAGATACACACATGTCTACATTCCTCTTTTACCAGCAGCTTTGGTCGAAATACTCAGTACACCGACTCCATTCATTATGGGTGTACACAGTTCACTGAAACACGAAGTTGCAGAACTTGTAAGAACTTCATTGGAATCATATATATTTTATTAAACTGTTACAACGTTTTTCTTAAATGACACAATTGTCTTGTAGATGGATGTAATAGTTGCTGATCTAGATGGAGGCGCTATCATGGTTCCAGACGGAGTTTCACTCCCACTGCTTCCAGAGCCACTTCTTTCACAAACGCAAGAAGCATTGTCTCTAGTTTTGCAACCAGAATTGGCTTGTGCTGATTATGCTTTCCCACCATTGGCGACAAGGGCACCTCATTCTCCGATGTTGGACAAAGAATTACGAGCCGTTTTCATGAGGACGTTCGCTCAGTTGTTGCAAGGATATAGAAGTTGCCTAACATTGATAAGGATTCATCCAAAGCCTGTCATAACATTTCACAAGGTTCTTTAATTACCGCTGATCTCATACTATAGCGTGCAGTGATATGAGAGAGGCATATAAATCGTACTTCTTATTTCTAGGCAGCTTTCTTAGGGGAACGTGGCTTGACAGATTGCGATTTTACAACTAGAGTTTTGGATTGCATGTTTTTTACTTCCTTTATTGCAGAAAGGGGACCACCTTGGAGGTGTTGCGACGTATGGGATGAATTATATAATAATTTAGGCGATCAACTGAAACAAGAAACACAAGATCACAGTAAGCAACAAAAGTGAATTACAACTGAGGATAATGAAGTGTGTACATATTATATCTTGTCGAGTCTGATGAACATTATTTTCATACTAGGGCTCATCTTGTCACATATACAAGAGTTGGCACAACAATTGTACACAAATGAAAATCCAAATCCTCAGCCGTATGTACAAAAAATTTTAAAACCACCTGAGGGAGCGTTTGCGAGAATACATCAGCCGCTTTTGCCACGAATTAATCCAGAACAAGTCCAAGCGATCATAGATGAGGGTCTTGCCAAAAATAATCTCAAAGTTAGGTTTGTAATGAAAATACGTTTGATTTTTGTTTAGATGTACATTACAGCTGTGGCGTGTTTTCTACTCACGTTCAATGTACGTTCATTGCAGATTATCGTCACTGAGACCGTCGCAACCGCGTATCGTACCTATGGGTCNTCTGTACGATATACCTATTTTACTTGGGTGAAAATCCGCCGAGCGGCACCACCCATCGCCTAACCTCGAACGAGGTGTAATGTTGCAGCGCAAGGACCGTCTTTAACAATGCGTATGTTTTCAGATTTAAACCATTCTCAGTGACCCAAGCAGAAGACAAAAAAAAGTAAAATTAAAACGCGAATTATAATACGGCGCATTCGACTCTTCGTTTGTATATCTGTGGCGCGTTTTCGTTCGTATACGCGGTTCAACTTCAACAAACACCCAATGTGGCGCTTGAGTTTGGAAGGTTATGGATTAAAGCTTCGGGGTGTGGCATCATATTGTGTTTTATAAAATAAATAAGAATATCGCACGATCCTATAATGACGGACGCATTCGTTTTCCGAACGCGACGGACATAAATGAAACGTTACTTCTGAACAGTGAACGTGACGTCCTTAAAATCTCAACCACCACCTGAAAAATTCGATTTTTGAAGGGGAGGATACATTTTTTAAATGCACGTCCAACCTTATCACGCTTTCCACGCATTACCATGACAATTTTACGTGTGGCATTTGAATAAGGGAATACAAACCGGAGAATGTTTATTATACTTTTTAACTAATTTGCATATTGACGCGCATTTATGTGTAAACGTTGACACAAGGTAGTTGATTGTTACTCGGTAGGATACGGTCCATGAAATCACGTGTATTAAAATCTACGTGGGATGTTGGGCGCTATCACCCCCACGAATCCCCACGAGTACACCGAAATGTCTCGGTTAGCCGACTACTTTGTTGTGGTCGGCTACGATCACGAAAAAGAGAGTAAGTTTTTAAACGATTCATAGAATTCACGTTTCGAAAATACCTCGATACCGTTAATATGCGTAATTGACAAACGTTCAATTTTTAACTGCATCACATTTCTCTTTTAAGCAGAATATAAACGCATGAAAAACTATGTTTATACTGATATGAAAATACAAAGATATTTCGATAACAATTTTTGTTCAACGTTGTTAACTGTTATAGGAGGAGGTATAAGTAATGGAATCATTTTACAAAGGTTCCCAGAGAAGGATTGGCCAGATACACCGTTCATAGAAGGAATAGAATGGGTAAAATAATTCTTTATCAAATATGTATTACTTACAATTGAGCTCCTTAAATTTTACAGTTCTGTCAACCACAAGGATGGGCTTTATCTACAGAGAGACAAGAACCAAGGTTTTTCGTATCTATTTTAACTGACATTGATGCAAATCGGCATTACTGTGCTTGCATGTGTTTCAATGAAACAGTATCTATTGTGCCAAGTAAGCCTGTAGACGAAGAGGAAGATCCAGTCGACAGTGATAGCCGTTCGTTGGTTAGAACAATGCCTACAATTGCACATCACAGCATTATGTATGCGCCTAAGTGTCTGGTGCTGGTTTCCAGACTCGATTACATTGAAACCTTTAGAGTGAGCCAAATTTTATTTATACTGGAGTCAAAGTTATCATAGGCTCAAACTATTAAATTCTTATACTGTTCTTCTAGAATTGCCTTGGTATTATATATACAGTGTACGTAGAAAATCTTGGTATACCGTTAGAAACTCTGGTAGGAAATATATTAGGCTGTATACAAGTACCTCCTGCTGGTGGACCACAAGTAAGGTTTAGCATTGGTGCAGGTGATCGTCAAGCGCTTCAGCCTCCAATTAGCCCTTCTCTTCCAATAACACACAGTAGCGTGAACCTTTTATTTCAACAACTAGGTAAGAATAGAATTTTGTTGTAAATATGTTTCTACATCATCTTTTCAACTAAATCTGTGTACTTTTGATAGGTATTCGTAACGTACTAGTATTATTTTGTGCCGTTATGACAGAACACAAAATACTTTTTCATTCGGCCAGTTATTCGCGATTAACCGAAGGATGTCGTGCTCTCACTGCATTGATGTATCCATTCAGATACACACATGTCTACATTCCTCTTTTACCAGCAGCTTTGGTCGAAATACTCAGTACACCGACTCCATTCATTATGGGTGTACACAGTTCACTGAAACACGAAGTTGCAGAACTTGTAAGAACTTCATTGGAATCATATATATTTTATTAAACTGTTACAACGTTTTTCTTAAATGACACAATTGTCTTGTAGATGGATGTAATAGTTGCTGATCTAGATGGAGGCGCTATCATGGTTCCAGACGGAGTTTCACTCCCACTGCTTCCAGAGCCACTTCTTTCACAAACGCAAGAAGCATTGTCTCTAGTTTTGCAACCAGAATTGGCTTGTGCTGATTATGCTTTCCCACCATTGGCGACAAGGGCACCTCATTCTCCGATGTTGGACAAAGAATTACGAGCCGTTTTCATGAGGACGTTCGCTCAGTTGTTGCAAGGATATAGAAGTTGCCTAACATTGATAAGGATTCATCCAAAGCCTGTCATAACATTTCACAAGGTTCTTTAATTACCGCTGATCTCATACTATAGCGTGCAGTGATACGAGAGAGGCATATAAATCGTACTTCTTATTTCTAGGCAGCTTTCTTAGGGGAACGTGGCTTGACAGATTGCGATTTTACAACTAGAGTTTTGGATTGCATGTTTTTTACTTCCTTTATTGCAGAAAGGGGACCACCTTGGAGGTGTTGCGACGTATGGGATGAATTATATAATAATTTAGGCGATCAACTGAAACAAGAAACACAAGATCACAGTAAGCAACAAAAGTGAATTACAACTGAGGATAATGAAGTGTGTACATATTATATCTTGTCGAGTCTGATGAACATTATTTTCATACTAGGGCTCATCTTGTCACATATACAAGAGTTGGCACAACAATTGTACACAAATGAAAATCCAAATCCTCAGCCGTATGTACAAAAAATTTTAAAACCACCTGAGGGAGCGTTTGCGAGAATACATCAGCCGCTTTTGCCACGAATTAATCCAGAACAAGTCCAAGCGATCATAGATGAGGGTCTTGCCAAAAATAATCTCAAAGTTAGGTTTGTAATGAAAATACGTTTGATTTTTGTTTAGATGTACATTACAGCTGTGGCGTGTTTTCTACTCACGTTCAATGTACGTTCATTGCAGATTATCGTCACTGAGACCGTCGCAACCGCGTATCGTACCTATGGGTCCACACATTTCATTTGTTCATGACACTAGACATTTGGTCAGCAACTCTGCGCGTAGACTAGAAGTTCTTCGTAATTGTATAAATTGTATATTTGAAAATAAGATATCGGACGCCCGTAAAACGTTTCCAGCTGTTTTAAGGGCATTGAAGAGCAAAGCGGCTCGATTAGCGCTTTGCATGGAATTGTCGCAGCACGTCGTTGGAAATAAAGCTATGCTGGAACATCAGCAATTCGATCTTGTAGTCCGATTAATGAACTGTGCACTGCAAGACGATTCGTCTATGGACGAGCACGGAGTCGCAGCTGCACTTCTACCGCTTGCCACAGCATTTTGTAGAAAGCTGTGTACGGGAGTAATCCAGTTCGCTTACACGTGCATCCAAGAGCACCCCGTGTGGCAGAATCAACAGTTCTGGGAGGACGCTTTTTACTTAGACGTACAGAAAGATATTAAACGACTGTATGTACCGGGAGAGAATTCCCCGCCACGACTTATGAATGACGGTATCTTGAGTCCGATCAGCCCACGCGACGGCAAAGAATTTCCGTTTCGCGATCGTTTTTCAATTTATCAAATTCAAGAGCCATCGGCGCTAGAAATAGCTGCCGAGCAGATGCGAATTTGGCCGACGATGGATCCGGAAAAACAAAAGGAACTCATTGCGAGCGAAGAAAGTACCATGTACAGCCAGGCGATTCATTACGCAAATAGGATGGTTTATTTATTGGTCCCATTAGACATAGGAGCAAAGACGCATCGTCAAGATAATATTTATGACGATGAAAGGGCGAGCAATAGCATTACGAATAGCGTAGCGAGCGATAGCGGTGACGCAGAGTCCGGATTCGAGGAGACCGACCCTGGAGAAACGGGTAGCGCTGTTATTCGCATGGTCTCACGATTTGTAGATCGTGTGTGCACCGAAGGGGGTGTAAGTACAGAGCACATTAGGTGCTTACACCAAATGGTTCCTGGCGTGGTTCACATGCACATTGAAACGCTTGAAGCTATACACAGAGAAAGCAAACGGTTACCTCCGATACAGAAGCCTAAGATTCTGACACCCAATATGCTACCGGGTGAGGAAGTCATTATGGACGGTCTACGTGTCTATCTCTTGCCGGATGGAAGAGAAGAGAGTTCTGCAGGGTTACCAAAGATACCCCCCCTATTGCCAGCAGAAGGAGCGATCTTCCTTACTAATTATAGAATCGTGTTTAAAGGAATACCGTGTGATCCGTTTGCTAGCGAACAATTGGTGGTTCGGGCTTTCCCTGTAACGTCCTTGACTAAAGAGAAACGAGTCGCTGTACAACACTTGGCACAGTTGGACCAATGTTTGCAAGAAGGCCTTCAGTTGCGGTCCTGTTCTTTTCAACTGATCAAATTAGCTTTCGACGAAGAAGTTACACCCGAGAATATCGAAACATTGCGGAAATTGGTTCACAAAGCTCGGTATCCACCAAACATTTTTCATCATTTTGCTTTCAACGGTCAGGTGTTGGTTCCTCAGACTTCGCACCACAAGGGAAAAGAAAAGAATGCTACACTCAAGTAATTAATTCTTCAGTCAAATTGTTCATCGTTCGCCATTCGGTGTAATAAAATTTATTTATTTTCTAGAGGGTTCGCTAAGAAGACGCTTTTAAAGACTGCGCGGAAAGCTGGTTTTAAACCGAAACAATCGTCGAAGCGACAAAAGTATGTCTTGCCAAATATGAATATAATTACTAACAATAAGTACATGACATCGCCGGGTCGAATGAGTCTGCCAGTAACAGATAATAACGATCTAAGTCACGACGATGATCTTAGTGGTAAGTCCGATGCGTTCTCATATCACGTGTGCGCTTCCATCTTCCAAAAATTGCTTATTAAATTTTTTATAGTAGATGATTTTGAGATTCCTGGTGTCATAACTCAACCGGTGACGGACGCGAAAACCTTGGAACGACTGTCAGAACGTAGTTACGTGAGGGATTGGTATCGATTAGGATTGTATTCGAATGGACCACATAATAACCGTAGGAACGAGCCTTTCCGATTGTCTTCTGTGAATTGCGCCTACATGATTTGCAGAAGCTACCCTGCGCTTCTCGTAGTTCCCTCGTCAGTATCAGATGAAAGTATTCGTAGATTTTGCCGGCTGTACAGGCACAACAGAATACCTGTTGTCACTTGGAGACACCCGAGAACAAAAGCGCTCTTGATCAGGGGCGCCGGTTATCACGGCAAGGGTGTCATGGGCATGCTAAAAGCTCATCCGGCAACCACTGGTAACTTGAAAGGTAATTATTTCAAAGTTGCTTGGGCATACTTCTCATTACATCTTCCAAGTAGTAATATTTAATTATACACGTTGTCTAAACTCATAGCAACGTCTTCAGAAACTACGTCTTCGCTGGAGCAAGAGAAATATCTTATGGCCCTCGTATCAGCTACTCCGCTATCGGCGCTAAGACAGGGCTCTGCTTGGGGAATGTCTGACAGCTCTCTCAGCATTGATTCCTTATTGTTAGCTGCCGAAGATCGTAATGCTACACCAGAACAATCGCGACGGAATCCGTTCAACAAGGCTATTGGAACCTTAAGGTACATGTTTTCTCAGCATTTCAGACTTTTACAGACGTATACAAAAAATTAATTAAGTAATAGACGTTTACAATCTTTTGCAGTTCGTCGGGAGGTAAAGGGCCTAAGAATTTTGGTCGTTGGGGTTCTCTAAAAGACAAAAGACACAGTTCTCAAGCTTCATTGACTTCGGTTCACCAACGTGGAACTGTCAGGCATTCTGCAGACTCGGACAGCGGCACAGAATGTGTTCATACTTTCCAACGCGCTGCACTGTATATTCTTGGCGAGAAAGCCCACATGAAAGTCAGTACTCTGTGAAGTTGTTTTTGTATTATGAGTTGTGCACGTGTGTCTCGACGTTTTTCTAACATCTTTCGTTTGATTACAAAAGGGCGTTAAAGCGGAATCAGCACCGAAGACAGACTTCATTCCTGTGGAATATTACGATGTAAGGCATACCAAAGCTGCATTTAAGAAACTCATGCGCGCCTGTGTTCCTAGCTCTCCAAACGTAGAGCCTGACCAAAGCTTTTATAAGTATGTACATCTTATTTAAATGGCATTTATTTTCTTAGTTTCTAATGAAAATTATACACACTTTCAGATTAATCGAAAGTTCGGAATGGTTACAGCAACTTCAAAATTTAATGCAATTAGCTGGTGCTGTAATAGACTTGATGGACGTTCAAGGGTCGTCGGTAGCTGTGTGTTTAGAAGAAGGTTGGGACACAACGGCAACAGTGTGTTCTATAGCTCAAGTGTGTCTCGATCCGCACTACAGAACTATCGAAGGATTCCGAACTTTGATAGAAAAAGAATGGCTCGGATTCGGGCACAGATTCGGGCACAGGAGTAACCTCGCAGCAAATTCCCAAACTACGAATTTCACTCCCACTTTCCTTCAGTTCCTCGACGTAGTCCATCAAATTCAAAAACAGTTCCCGTTAGCTTTCGAGTTCAACGAATATTATTTAAAATTCCTGGCGTATCATTCGGTGTCTTGTCGGTTTCGCACATTTCTACTGGACTGCGAGTTCGATCGAGTGGAATGCGGTATCACCGCTGTCGAGGATAAAAGAGGATCGTTGACCAGCCATCATAAAGGTGTAGACACAGGCAGCGACGACGAAACGATTTATCCTGGAGGTAGACTGGCGGGAACAAACACGGGATGTAATCTTGGTCAAAGCATATTCGACTACATCGAAAAACAGCATGCGCGTTGCCCATTGTTTTATAATTTCATGTACACTGCTAACACAGAAAACACGGTACTAAGACCTGTCTCACACTTGCCAAATCTTGAAATTTGGGAATATTATTTAGAAGAAGAGCTGGCACATGGGCCGGCATACGACTTAGAAGTATTACAACAAGATTCGCAACAAGAAGAAGAAGCAGAGGCTGCCGATGGCGTGGTTAAAAGCAATCGCAAAGTTGTGGCACAAGGGTGAGCACTTGCGTCTCTTTCGCATTTTCCCTTACCTTCGCCACTACTAATCTTTTGGTTTCCTACAGGTACGATAGTATAAGTTCGATGATACCGGATCAATTTTCTTATCTTTTGGAGGAGATTCACAAGTTAGAAACTGAATTGGGACATTTGCCGCAGAAATGGAAAGTTCTCTGGGACAAGCTTGAACTTCCAAACACAGATTCACTTACCGTTAGTACAGTTTTAAAGTTACAAATTATTTTATTAACCATGATATAACTCATTCTTATCTTTCGTACAGAGACACGCGTCATTTAGCACTGCGTTAGTCAGATATCATGGTCGATTAATTCATAAACGCTCTACGCTGGAGTTACTCTTGAGAGGTAAACTTGCCAGTGGAAGCTCATCTGGGAACGATGGTTCAGTTTACGCACATCCTCATAGGTAATTCTTACAAAGAACATCGTATCTGTAATATACGATGGATTCAGTGGAATGTACAGAGAGATGCTTTACATTTTCTTACAGATTCGAGAGATTAGACTCTGCAACACCAACACATTGTGATGCTTGTTCCGGTGTTTTATGGGGACCTGTGAAAGCTGGCTTACGATGCGTGGACTGCGGACACGTTTGTCACGATAAATGTGCCGAAGCAGTACCAAAAAATTGTACAAAATATAAGACGGTAACTGACAATTTACAAACGCATACCCTGACGAGAAGTGGTGGCGATAACGGAAGTATAAATTCAAGTATGTGTACAGCATATTAACATATTTTTAATAATCATCTGTTTCGTCGATGTCAAAAATTATTTTAATGACGCTGATCGTTTCCGCTCAGGTGTTACTACCATACAAACGTCTTCACAACAATATTACGAACAATTCTCTAGTAATGTAGCTGAAAATAGAACGCACGAAGGATACCTTTATAAACGAGGTGCTCTACTTAAAGGTTGGAAGCAAAGATGGTTTGTATTGGACTCTATAAAGCATCAGTTAAGGTATTACGACGCAATGGAAGATTCGCATTGCAAAGGATATATAGGTATGCGGGGACTAAACTGAAAATTTCGAATACTTTTAAACGAAACCTGTAATCATAAAAAAATGTTACAGATTTAGCTGAAGTAGTATCTGTAACTCCGGCTCAACCAATGCCAGGTCCACCAAAGAAAACAGACGATAAATCATTTTTTGATGTAAGGGATCAAATGTCCTTTGTCACTTGTTAGTTGTTAATCGAAACAAGAGAAAATAATAATAAAAAAATTTCTGCCCACAGCTTCGTACAAACAGACGAACGTACAATTTTTGTGCTGGCGATGCAGCAACTGCGCAAGAATGGATTGAGAAGGTCCAAGCGTGCTTACAATAGCTTGATTATAACTCTAATTTAAAAATTGTGCAAGTGACTGATAGATTAAAAACAGATTTTAATTTTGTTACATACTATTGTATAGTCTAATAGTACGTATTATAGACTGCAGTAATTTTGCTTTAAATATTTTAAGGCCAACGATCGTTGAGCTAAACAGTATCATAAATTGAATGTGATGTACTCATATCTTTGACATAGCATTATTATATAAATGTATATTGTAATTATATAATTACACGTTAAGTTTTTTAATTATTTCAGCTGGAGGACAAAAGGTCGCGACACATACTCAATTCACCGTTAAATTTTTTTATTTTGTTTATGTTCTTAATTTTAATTGAATGCAAGTAGTTATAATATGTTAAAATGTTGGATAAACTACTAATTTTATGAATTATGACATTAGTACTACATTATTGTTAACAATTACAATTAATTAAGTTGCTATCCATCTTGTTGAAACATACAAGTAAGAGCAAGGTGACACATTTTTTTTCACGAAATCTCTTATGTAAAATTTGACGGTTCTTATTATTAGTAAAACTAAAGTTAAATAACATTTTGTATACCGTTAATTCTTTATCAAGACTGTTTCGCATGCTGTGCAGCATTTTTCATATAAAATAACATTTTGTATGCTCGTTATGCGCATATCACAATACAGATATTCAAACGAAATAAAGCGAAGAATACTCAGAAGCAAATGTTCAAAATCTTGTAATAATGAGAATTAAACATTGGAATGTGCTTTATATTCATGAAGTTTATTTTTATTCTAATAAGTATTCTTTATTTCAAGTTTATTCGATCTTAATGTATAAATAAACTTTTTATGAATTTTTTCGTCTTTTTCGAATGATCCCTCCCATAATCAGACCGTCAGATAAGAAACTTAAATTTCTTTGATAGATATGAACCAAATACTGATCAAATTCATAATATCTATCATGATGTAAACATTTACATCATGATATCTATGAAGAACGTTGAATTTATTTTGCAATCAAATGTAGATTATTTGTGTATAAGGAAAACAAAATGTGTTCTTGCGCACATGGAACTAGGGATTTAGGGATCCTATTGGAATTGGCTAACGCCTGGCGTTCCTCGCGTGAGGCGCAAGTACTGGACGCGGTGCAAGCACTCCCGTTTTGGCTTTACTTGATAAGTGTAAGTCTATGATTGGAGGGCGTTTTGCTAGGATTTGTCAATGTGCTGTCAGTTCGTCACTTAAGTTTTCATATTTTTGACTGCTTGAGGGATAATCAAGGTATTCTTAAAACTATGCTCTTTTGAAATAATGTGTTTGACTAAACATTTTTGACTTGCATTGATGTTTGAAATTTCATAACTTTTGTAAAACGAAGACGTGGAAAGTATATAGATGTTGGCAATTTTAAGTAAGAGTTATTAGTACCAATATTTCGTGTATCATTTAGTTAACATTCTGAAATACTATTCTCAGTGCTAATAAAATTTACGGAATTTGTTAGTACTCCGTATTGCGGTTTAATCTCTGAATATATGTAAAACGTATTACATACATATACATATGTATATCCTGATCATTGATCCAATCCATAGTTTGCTATATTGAACCCTTATTTAATTTTCCCATATACCACTGCTATATTTGCAATACACGTTGATGTCTCCTTTTCAGAGCTATCGGCAATTTAATTTTGAAAAAAATACACAATGACAGATTCAAAGTATTTCACTACTACCAAGAAAGGAGAGATATTTGAACTCAAATCAGAATTGAACAATGATAAGAAAGAGAAAAAGAAAGAAGCAGNTGATGTTTGAAATTTCATAACTTTTGTAAAACGAAGACGTGGAAAGTATATAGATGTTGGCAATTTTAAGTAAGAGTTATTAGTACCAATATTTCGTGTATCATTTAGTTAACATTCTGAAATACTATTCTCAGTGCTAATAAAATTTACGGAATTTGTTAGTACTCCGTATTGCGGTTTAATCTCTGAATATATGTAAAACATATTACATACATGTACATATGTATATCCTGATCATTGATCCAATCCATAGTTTGCTATATTGAACCCTTATTTAATTTTCCCATATACCACTGCTATATTTCCAATACACGTTGATGTCTCCTTTTCAGAGCTATCAGCAATTTAATTTTGAAAAAAATACACAATGACAGATTCAAAGTATTTCACTACTACCAAGAAAGGAGAGATATTTGAACTCAAATCAGAATTGAACAATGATAAGAAAGAGAAAAAGAAAGAAGCAGTGAAGAAGGTGAGTTACCTAATTTTTGCAATACTTTCAATTTGTTTAAAATATATATATAAGTAGTATAATATAAATTTAATCCTTGAATCATCATTGGCATTCGTTGAAGCGTGTCATTTTTAAACATTGAATAAAAGGATCTCTTCACGCTGCACAATAGAAGGATAAGTAAAAGTATTTGAAAATAAACGTTATTACATCTGTTTTCATTAATAGATGATCATTCAAACCTATTCATTAAATTTTCCATTGAATACTTAGCAGGCGTTGTTATATTAATAACTTTCTGTGTTAAATTCACAAATATCTTCTTGTTGAAATGTCAAAATGTTGATTGCTGAAATATGTTTAATACGATTTATGTGTAGGTGATTGCTTCCATGACGGTGGGCAAGGATGTATCTGCGCTCTTCCCCGACGTGGTCAACTGCATGCAGACGGACAATTTGGAACTAAAAAAACTGGTGTATTTGTATCTGATGAATTACGCCAAGAGCCAACCAGACATGGCCATCATGGCTGTCAACACGTTTGTTAAGGTAATGTAGCTTTAGAAACTTAACAATCGATTTACCATGTTTTATCAATGCACTTTTACCCTCTATATATTTTAACGACACTTGGATGATGTTGAGAGTCTCTGTCTGCAAAGAGGCAAGCTGGAAAACTGTTTGAGTTCACGTTACGCATATCATTCCTTTCAAACAAATTAACTTTCAAATAAATCCAACATTCATTTTACAGCCTGCCTCACATCATGTACAGACCGTGCTTTGCAAATTACATCAGTTTGCACAGAGCTGTCTGCGTTATGGGATGGAATGTACTATTTATTTTTTCTAATGAATTGCTTATTTTTCAAAGGGCACGAGACTGGAATTTGGTTGAATTAAATACACGTATAACGCTTACGACGATATATCGCAAATTAAAGAAAAATATGTAAGAGCCATGTTATTATTTTTTTTCCTGCATTTATTACCACCAAATTCCAGTACTTTTCTCCAGTTGAGCATCAAGAAAGGGAATGGAATACTAACGATCGTAATATTTAGCAAAATTAACGAAGGGTACACCAGGAGGGTACACCACAATTATACANAATGGAATACTAACGATCGTAATATTTAGCAAAATTAACGAAGGGTACACCAGGAGGGGGCTCAATTATACGTGTATTAATTTTTTTTTATATTAATGCACTGGTATAATTTGTGCTGGTTTTCAAAATCGAGCATGAAACTCCTTGTACGAGTCACAAAAACGTGGTTTACATTTAAACAGCTTATAAGAGCTTGTATATTAACAGGGCTATATATTTATATGAGAAACATACATCGGCTTCGCGGGGGAGTCGTGTGTAAAACAGGCGTTAGTGGTAGAATCAAAAAGTTTTCTTTCGGTCATAATGTCTAATGTGTAAACGCATGAACGAACCAATTCCTTAAGCGTCCATTTCATACGTATGACTGCATTATAAATTGCTGCTTGTACGCAGTGCATATATATATATATATATATATATTATATATATATATATATATATATTTACACTATCTGCACGCAAAGTGTTTTACTTTTTACCGAACTTTAGTGTTAATTAATAAATGTAATGAGTGTTCAAATGAATATTTCGTAACGCAATTACAAACACTTTGATGTACGTCTTTAATGTTTGAATATCATGTGACATACTATTATGTGCATGACACCAGATTCAATGTGATATTTATGATTTAATCCTAATCTGTAAATAAAACTATATAGAAGAACAATAAATTAATAGCGACGTCTTAAGATCGATATCTCGTGCTCTTTAAAAAATGATCAGTTCCGAATCACATTAACATTAAATGGTTGATAAATATAATATTTAACAATTAATCAAAATGGTGACGGTGACCAATTTGACCTTTTTCGTTCTGACACGCAAAAGGAGCTAGCGACTTCTCCGATGGCAAAGGTACCATACCACTTTCTACTTCGTTAAAATTCATGGGTTGAGATAGATAGCCACTGCTGTGACTAGACTTGAATCCCTGGCTTGCCCGATTTTTGCGCAGGATTGCGATGATCCGAACCCGCTGATTCGAGCATTAGCAGTTCGCACAATGGGTTGCATACGGGTGGACAAGATCACTGAGTACCTCTGCGAACCACTGCGAAAGTGTCTGAAGGACGACGATCCCTATGTTCGTAAAACCGCAGCTGTTTGCGTGGCCAAGCTTTATGATATTAATGCGTCGTTAGTGGAAGACCAAGGGTTTCTGGATCAGTTGAAAGACCTCCTGTCGGACAGCAATCCCATGGTAAATAACGTAAATGATCATTCGTCACGTAAATGGGAAGATTATACGTTCTTCATGATTTTTGTTCGTTCTTAGGTCGTTGCGAATGCAGTAGCCGCTTTGTCCGAGATCAACGAAGCGAGTCCCAGCGGGCAGCCTCTAGTCGAGATGAACGCACAAACCATCAACAAATTATTAACGGCACTGAACGAATGCACAGAGTGGGGTCAAGTCTTCATTTTGGATTCTCTTGCAAATTATTCACCGAAAGACGATCGCGAGGCGCAAAGTATATGCGAACGCATTACCCCGCGCTTGGCTCATGCCAATGCCGCCGTCGTTCTGTCCGCTGTCAAGGTTCATATTCATCAGAGATTTGTGTTGGCGATTACACTTATAATTTACTTCAGCCCTTAAAACTGATTTTCTGCTTACGCAGGTACTAATGAAATTAATGGAAATGTTACACTCGGAATCTGATTTTGTCGGTACATTAACGAAAAAGTTAGCTCCGCCTCTCGTAACTTTACTCAGCTCTGAACCTGAGGTGCAATACGTGGCATTGCGAAACATAAATCTGATTGTTCAAAAACGTCCGGATATTTTGAAACACGAGATGAAAGTTTTCTTCGTCAAATATAACGACCCTATTTATGTCAAACTCGAAAAATTGGATATTATGATTCGTTTGGCGTCTCAAGCTAATATATCGCAAGTTTTGTCTGAGTTGAAGGAATACGCGACGGAAGTTGACGTAGATTTTGTGAGAAAAGCTGTGAGAGCTATTGGTCGTTGTGCCATTAAAGTCGAGCCCTCTGCTGAACGATGCGTTTCGACTCTCTTAGATCTTATTCAAACAAAGGTACGTGATATGAAATACGCATACAAGATTAATTATGTTCTTTAAACTATTTTTTCTATGTATTTAGGTCAATTACGTCGTGCAAGAGGCGATCGTCGTCATAAAAGACATCTTCCGGAAATACCCGAACAAGTATGAAAGTATCATTTCCACGCTTTGTGAAAATTTGGACACCCTTGATGAACCCGAAGCTCGCGCGTCCATGATATGGATTATTGGAGAATACGCAGAACGTATTGACAATGCAGATGAATTACTTGAAAGTTTCCTAGAAGGGTTTCACGATGAAAACACACAAGTTCAGTTACAATTGCTCACTGCAATTGTTAAACTGTTTCTGAAGAGACCCACGGACACTCAAGAATTGGTCCAACAAGTTCTCAGTCTAGCGACGCAAGATTCTGATAATCCCGACCTCCGAGACCGTGGATTTATTTACTGGCGATTACTCAGCACGGATCCAGCGGCTGCGAAAGAGGTCGTCCTCGCCGAGAAACCGCTTATCTCGGAAGAAACGGACTTGTTAGAACCAACGTTATTAGATGAATTGATATGTCATATTTCGAGTTTAGCGTCTGTATATCACAAACCACCGACTGCTTTCGTTGAAGGTAGAGCAGCAGGTGCTAGAAAATCGTTACCTGCCAGAAGTAATTCGAGCGAGGATTCGACCCAACACGCCGCGCAACCTCATGCTCAAGTTATACCGGCTCAAGATTCATTGATCGGCGACCTCCTCAGCATGGACATAGGTGAGCAGAAATTCTGTCATTCATCAATATGTACTTTCGACGCGTGCACGTTGTAAATCTTATTAATCGTTATACAGGTGGTCCGGCCATGGTTCCTGCAGCACCAGCTCCCCAGTCGGCAATAGGTATAGATCTGTTAGCAGGTTTAGACGGAATGTTGGGTGGTCCTGATACTGGAAACAGTGCACCTGTCGTGTCTCAAAGCACTACTGGACTTCTGGGCGACATATTTGGTTTCAATCAAGGACCCACCTCTTACGTATCACCGAAAGTCAATTGGCTACCTGCAGAGAAGGGTAAAGGATTTGATATATGGGGAACGTTCTCGAGGAAGTGAGTTATACAAGTAAAATAAGCAATTTTGTAAATACGAGCAGTGTAACTTTGTATACATTTTTGCTTATTCTGTGTTAGAAACGGGCAAATCAGTATGGATATGACATTTACAAATAAAGCGATGCAACCCATGGGCGGTTTCGCGATACAATTAAACAAAAATAGTTTTGGTTTAACACCGGCTGCTCCTTTGCAAGTGCCGACTCCTTTAAATCCTGGTGCTAGCATAGAAACCAGTCTGATCTTGTCCACCGGTGGTGCAGTCCAACGGATGGAACCACTGAACAATCTTCAAGTCGCAATAAAGAATAATATCGACATATTTTACTTTGCCTGTCTCGTCCCGATGAACGTGTACTTTTCAGAGGATGGACAATTAGATAAGAGAGTGTTTCTCAGTACATGGAAGGATATACCTGCTCAAAACGAGGTATAGTTTACCGTTTTCCTACATCGGCATTATTAATACGCATTTAAGGGGCATTGTATTAGTAACAAAACTGTTTTAGGTGCAGGACACGTTGAAAGGAGTGATGTTGACTGCAGATCAAATTGTTCAAAAAATGCAACAGAATAATGTATTCACAATCGCTAAACGAAACGTGGAAGGGCAAGACATGTTATATCAATCGCTTAAATTAATAAATAATGTATGGGTATTAAATGAATTAAAAATTCAACCTGGGAATCCCGATGTCACAGTAAGTTATAACTTTCGATTCGAATCTCTAATATATTCTTTCGAAACTGTACTCATCGGTATGTTTTAATTACAGCTGTCTTTGAAATCTCGTTCAGTGGAAGTTGCGCCAGGCGTATTCCAAGCATACAATGCGATCTTACATTCTTAAGTAGCTAATTCAACCCAACCGACATTAAGTTTACGCAACGTTTCGCGCCTTAATCCGACAGTTTGTTCGTATAAATTATTTATATGTATCAGTAGCACGTATATAAATCATTTATATGTATTATCCGGTCGGACATTATTGACTACGTTTATCTGCATTTTATGATAAACATACTGAATTTAATATATCGTTAAATTTATTATAAAGAAAATGAATGTAACGTCGAAATAAAAATCAATTATGTTAAATGTCAATGTATTTATTTTCCTACATAATTCATTAAAATTGTTGTCTCATAAAGAATAAAAACTGGATTTAGTTAAGTGAAAGAAGTTACATAATACTCCTGTTCATTTATTGGATACAAAGAGGAAAGTATACATTAATCATTGTTACATTAACATTGGACCTTTTTTCTAAATGAACAGCCTTCTGTTAATCTAGCTTTGCCACCTGTAGACGTGCATAATATTGTGCGACACCCATCGCATTCCACTGATCTTTGAGCATGTGAGAAGATAGTCTTAATGGCGTAACAGCCTGGGCATTTCACATCCATGAAGTAACTATTCGGTCTTTGTACAAGCCTCTTTAGCTTGTGTTTCCTCTTCTCCTCAGATGGGCTTGGATGAAGAAAATCTTTAGCAAGAGGCATTCTGTAAATAAAAAAGAACATATTACTACAAAATCTGAAAGAATTTTGACCAATGTCAATGGAGGAATAAAACCAATTACTAGAAGAGTGGAATATTAGAACTTAACATTTTTCATGATATGATGCAATCAGTTATTGGCACGTTTTGTGCAACTAAATTTGCATTTAGTTTCCTTCATAATAGAATTGAAAATCTAATTATCAGGATATTGTCGGAAAGCAGGGCAACTGTAAGTTCACTTCGACTTTGAGTGTTGCAGATAAAACTAAATATTGAGCAGTAGCAAAACAGGATAATAATTACGCTATTTGTTTTCTAGCTATTTGATTGACATATACATATTGCGTATATAATATTTATGCCACTTTACGATAATTTTCAGTTACTACCTCATTTGAATTCAATGTTAAATTACGATGTTTATCAAAAAGTAAGACATATTATTTCTATTATGCGTAAACAGCAAGTGCAATACCCGTTCTGGAACTGTCTAGCAACAATCCCCCGGCATACTTCCGGAATTTTACAATATCTTTTGGTAATCGCAAAATTCGAACGGAATTACGAGGATGTAAATATGTAGGTAAGATATGTGTCATAAAAGTAAAACGTAGAATATATTATGCAAACGCAAAGAATTGTAATAAAGCGTTATTGATGTGTATGCAGTTTGGTGGTGTACGAGTATGTGTTAATATAACAACAATCGGTAGGAGTAATGTGTTTTTTTTACATGGACATGAAGTACAAAATTTCATATTTAGTTTAACATATGTACTTACGTGATTTCGCTTGTCTTTTACTTCGAATTCAACGATCACGCTCTTTGCCACGTGCTTCTGCAACAACGTTAATAACTGGAAAGGACACGAAGAGACTGCCCCGGAGAGAAACTTATAGGCGAACAAATTCCCTACCCTCCCTACTACGTTGCCAACTAATCAAACCGACATATTACTTTTGATCACTGCAGCAATGAAAAACATTTATTTATAAATATTATATTATGACTTACGAATGAAATAAATGGAAATTAACGTTTCGCTTCGGAATAAAGGTAAATTTGTAATTTAAATTGAATATACTCGTTCCTAATTAAAAAATGTATTGCGCTTAAAACGTTTCATTTGTCTCACAAACGTTTATTTGAGTTTATACTGCATATCTAAAAATATTTGATCCTTATAAATCAATCAGGTTTTGTAATCAATGATAAGTATAATATTAAGAGCGACGGTCCATCTAATATGTATATAATTTCAGCCTCGAAACTTCATAACTTGTGAATCATAAGCCATTTTGTGCTTTGTGCATTGTTCAAGTAGCTGTGTAAAAGTATTGCTTATCATTTCATTTTGAGATGTCAAAAGTTGGTTGATTGGTACTAGCAGATCGAATGCACGCGCACTTTGACGCGACCGCATGATTATTGTAATACGACTGTTACGAAGATTTGTCACAGACGCAGTTGATAAATCACAGGCAGATTTTGTGTAACAAAGAACTTTCCAATACCTTTTACTAACCTTGGCCTGGTCGTCATAATAGTAAGTATCGTCTTCAGAGAAAGTTAAAAATAGTACGTTTTAGCGAAAAGTCTGTCTATGCGTATAAAATAGTTTTTCGAAGTTAGATTTTTCCTATTCTACGCAGCATATAAAACTTCATAACGTAACGTCTGCATTTTATCGCTTACGAAATTACAACAGCTTAATCAGTTTTAAGATTTAGATGTTCCGTTTGATACGATTATAAGATTTGGCGTGCAGTTGATAACGTTTTGTAACTGAAGTAAGAGAACAGTCTTGTACTGTGCATCGAAATTTCACTGTCTGTAAACTTTTGGTAACCTATCATTTTCAGATTATGGTTAAATAAAAATGAGAGAATTGTGCGAAGTAGTGAAGTTGTATCAAATCACATAATATATATGGACTAAGAAACCTAAACTATTAAATTTCTATCAATGAATTCGGTACACTTAAATGTTGATGTGTCAGGTTGATTAACAATGTAAAAATTATTATACAATGCATTTATCCTCCACTGGTACATTACACAAAGAATTGTGTTGATCCGACGTATGTATTGTTGTGGTTAGTATATTTATCAAATATGTTTTTGTATAAAATAGACTTGTATATAAATTATCATAGAGAGTAATGTCATCGTAATTATGTTACTTTAATTTTTGCCTTATTATTATATATAAAATAGTAATGCACACTACATGGCAAATATTTTATAATACAATTTTATAATATAATTTTTTTAAGTACAATTTTACATTAAGGAATCGTCTTGATTTTGTAAAATGAATAAAAACTCCAAAGTTGAATACGCAAAGTTTGTGAATATTAATTTGTAATACTTGTCATTTCAGTGCACCTTCTTCTGGCAATTTAGTTTGTAACCATGAGCGAGGAAAGCTTACAAAACCAGTCCCATGAAACTGTTGAAGGCATGGACGCAACACCGACTTCACCTCCTTATAATTTTAGCCATTCGTGTGTAAACACATGGGCGGAGAAAATGAATAAGGGAGTATTATCTTGTACCCATTTCAAAGATCATTGGCGAATCTGGGTTCCAAAAATATATACTCCAGAACCTAATAGCAACTGTCTTGATTGGGTTTTCGACGAGGAAACAGCACAAAAAGTACTTTTTAATACTTTAGAAGAATTTATTTGTAATGGAGATCCGAAGGTTGTACTAAAAGAATTAAGTCAAATGGATAATGTGATATGCGGCAGAGTGTTCAAAATGGGTGAGGCTACGTATAGTTGCAAGGAATGTGGTGTGGATTCGACCTGTGTCCTGTGCGCAGATTGTTTCAAGCAATCCGTTCATCGGAATCACAAATACAGAATGGGCACTTCCAGCGGTGGAGGATTTTGTGATTGCGGAGACACAGAGGCTTGGAAGAAAGAACCATTTTGTAATGCACATTTAGCCGGAGTTCAAGTTAAAGAAGATCACGGAAATAAATTACCTGGAGACATAGCAGAAAGAGCAGTAGTAGTTTTTGAGACGGTACTGAGATATTGCCATACGATGTTATCTTTAGAACACACATTAGGATTGCCTGCTGACTTATGTTTCACCAACACAGAGGAGGATGATTCTTTATCATCGTTATTACCTTCGGATGATTATTGTACAGTTCTTTTTAACGATGAGACACACACGTTTGATCAAGTGATCAACACGCTTATACGGGTTATGAACTGCACTCAGAGAGACGCGCTAGAATTCGTGACAAATGTCGACAGAGATGGTAGAGCCGTTGTGAAATGCGCAAACTTTCAACAGTGCAAGAACCTACAGAATGAGATTGAAAAATATACCACGAGACACAGTAATAGTAATCGACCACTGAAAGTGCTTGTAGTTCACGCCCATGTGATCGCCCATCAGATATTCGCCTTGAAACTTTTGCACTGGCTGCAACAGCTTATAACTCCCTGTGAAGGTTTCAGAGTGCTTTTCAGTAATGTAGCGCTCAATACAAAATTACCAGTTATTTCGATTGTAGAAGGCATACTTATGAACGATTCTCAGCTATGGAAATCGGCGAGAACGGCGTGGCACAGATTATTAATGTCTGGGATGTTAATGGAATATGAAAGCAAGAAGGCGTTAGCGATTGTTTTTACGCGTGGCTACGGTTCAATTATGAAAGATTACATAAGAGACGATCACGATCATTCGTTTTCTATAGTGTCTTTCTCTGTACAGTTGTTCACCGTCCCGACATTGGCGCATCATCTTATTGCACATCACGATGTGTTGTTTATCTTATTGAACGCGTTCATCTCGGAAAGTTCACGAAGATGTAACGCCGCAGGAAAGTTGGAATTCGAAAGAGAGACGCCGAACCATGCGTTTAAGAGAGCTCTGTTCGTGCTTCAAGATTTGAGATACTTGTTGAGCTCTAAACCAGACGTTTGGACCGACGACTTGAGGAAGAGTTTTTTGCAAGGACTTTCACTTTTACTAACGTTACTCAGTAGCATGCAGTGCATGGATTCTGTGGTCAGACAAGTTGGCCAACACATGGAATATGAACCTGAGTGGGAGTCTGCGTTTAATTTACACATTAGACTGTCTCCGGTCATCAGTCTCGCCCTACAATGGTGTGGTTCAGATCAAATCGTTTTAATAAGGGCTTTCCGATTGGTCTTGAGAAAGCTGCACGAGCAGCCAGGCCATGAGATCGGTCCACCTCAAGTAAGGGAGCTAGCGGACCATAGCGCGACTTGCATCGAATACGACGTGTCATCTGAACCAGTGTCCGTACATCTTCCACTTTCTAGATTCTTGGCAGGTCTCTTCTCCTACCTAGAGATGCACAATTTACATTTTCAATGTGCAGAATTTATCAACTATGCGAAGCCAACGTTGGAACAAATTATAGAGCCGGTGCTGGCGACCCAAGTAATGATCGCGCAAGTACACAGCGGTATGTGGAAGAGAAACGGATATTCTTTGTTAAATCAATTATATTTCTATCACAACGTTAAATGTCGTTCGGAGATGTTGGACAGAGACATTATTTTGCTGCAAGCTGGAGCATCTTTGATAGAGTGTAATGAATTTTTGATTCATGTTTTAAATAAATTTAATTTACTACAATGGGCCAGCCCAGACTTCGATGTGAACACTGTCAAATATCTCGAGGACGACAGTATTAGGCAGACATTAGTCGAAGAGTTTCTGGGACTGCTTATAACGATAATAGGAGAGAGGTACGTGCTTGGAGTTGGACAAGTTACTACCGACGATATTTTAAAGAAGGAAATTATTCAGCAATTATGCGTCAAACCCTTGTCTCATTCGGAGCTCAGTAAAACGTTGTCGGACGACATGTTCATAGAAACTGAGATGGAAAGGGTAATACAAGATGTCGCGGACTTCAAAAAACCTTCACAATCGTCCGGCGGAAAAGGAGTGTATGAACTGAAGCCTCACTTATATTCTGAATATAACGTATTCTTCTATCACTATACAAAGGAAGAAGTAAGTAATTCTGAAGAGACGCAACGAAAACGAAGAAAAGCTCTGGGAGAGTTAGAGTGTTGTCCACCTCCGAAGCTTCCAAAGTTAACAGAGGGTTTTAGTTTGGTAACTAATTTACTTCAGTGCGACGTTATGCTGCATATTATGCAAATCGTGTTAGAGAGGGCTCTAAACTGTAAACCACGCAGATTTTCCGAGTCCCAAGTACATAAGATTCTACACCTCATCGGATACGCTATTCAAGAACAGGAGTCCGGTTACTATCCATTTTTTGCTTTCACAACAAGAGCTGCCAAATGGAAAATCTACACGTTCTTAGAAGATTTATCTAGTAGTCCGCGTATAGAAGCTCATAAAGATTTATTAACCTGGGTCTTAACGAAATACCGGGAAGTAGCTGGTAATGCTGTGATGGATATGAGCACGATGCCCGTCGCGCCGCGTACAGAGACTACCGGAAATGAAAATGCTGAGACTGATAAAGAATGGAGAACGAAAATGGCAGCGGAAAAACGTGCAAAAATAATGGCGCAAATGGCTGCAATGCAAAAACACTTTATGAAGAAGAACGCCGAGCTGTTCGAAGAAGCTACTTTAGATGTAAATAAGTCGAACGATCAAGACCCTAACATAGATTCGAAGAAATGTCCACAGAAACCGGTCGCTCTTGGTATCGGACAAACGTCTAGAAGATCCGGGGAAGAAACTTATAAAACTTGTATTTTGTGCCAGGAAGATCAAATTGTAACGGTGACCGGCCCTGCAATGGTGTTAGCTGCATTTGTCCAACAATCCACAGTACTATGTCAACATAGGGCTAATACCGATGAACCTGATCCATTGTATTTATCCGCGAAACTCGGTGCATCGCCGCACACTGGTACCTGCGGTCACGTGATGCACGTACACTGTTGGCAACAATATTTTAGTAACGTACTCGCAAAAGAGAACAGGAGACCGTTTCGTCTACGACAACCGGCCAGTTTTGACGTGGAGAAGCAAGAATACCTCTGTCCGCTCTGCGAGTGTCTCAGTAACACCGTTCTACTACTTCTGCCACCTCTGAAGACCTTACAACCGACACCGCCAAGTCAGCCTGACATTGATTTTAGCACGTGGTTGGTAGCTTTGAGAATTGCGATGCAAGTCAAACACGGATTAAGTCCAAATTTACAAACACCGAAAACTACAAAGGGTGAGCACGATCCGACGTGTTGTTACTGCACGAGATCAATCCCGTGTCCTATGAAAGCAATACGTAACGAACTCGGAAACGTGGAGTGTGCTTTTCAGTTAATTTACAGCCAACACGGTCCGTCTCTCTCGAGAAATTTGATGTCGACGATTGAACTTTTTGCACAAGCAGCGTTTACGAAGGAATTCGGCAATGAATCTTATGAAGACGACGACAGAGTCCCGTTGTTAGTATGGAAATCGACAGCATATAGTATCCACGCTATCGAGTGTCTTCTGCGCGATATGGAGAAACCTTTATTGGGCGCATTGTCGTCTAGGCAAAGGGACAGTTTGGAAGGTCTCACTAGAATTTCAGCTGTCTTAGGATCCAAATGTCCGCTGCATATCGATCCGTTGCACACGACGTGGGCCGACAAGGACAGTTTTAAGAACAACGCTCTCTCCCTTTTAACGTTGTTGCTGCAAAATCCACACGAAGGGTCGAGCGTGTTAGATTGGGATTCATTTGGAGTACTTGTTCCTTTAATCAATTCACTCCCAGGGCTACTTTGTACAGGTTTACACGTGCCAATTATTACAGGCGGAATTTTCGAATATTATGCCTTGCTGCTTGTATTTATATCTCTTATAGTGAAGATACTGTTAACGACAGATTTTAATGAAGAGATGGATGTAGATAGTCAAGAAACGGTCGAAGACACATTCTCGGAAACCATCTTAACGCTGGTTCATGCACTGAACATTAATACTGGTTCCCAGAGTCCATTAAACATATGGAGACGAATTACGAAGGCTTCGCTACCTTTTCTTAGATGTTGCGCTCTCTATTTTCATTATATATCTGATGTTCCAGCACCAGAGGAACTGACTAAAGTCGACGGGGCGACATACGAAAATATCTGCTCATACTTGGGACTACCTACAACGTGTGATGAATTAATCTGGCCACATTTAGATGTCATTTTAAAATTAATAAACATTTGGAAAAGTCATCCGACGGTTCAGATGCATCTGTCTGGTACTGGTACAGTTACGATAATAAAAGAACCGTTGAAAGTGAATGAACTAGTGAAGCTTCCGGATGACTATAGCGAATTGATAAACATGATATCGTCGTTCACGTGTCCAAACAGCATTCGGGAAGATTCAAGAACACCGACCCTCTGCCTTGTATGCGGCGAGATGTTGTGCTCGCAAAGTTACTGTTGCCAGTTCGATATGAACGATTCGCTGGTCGGGGCTTGTACGTATCATGCGAGTAAGTGCGGAGCCGGCGTAGGATTGTTCTTACGGATACGAGAATGCGAGATTCTTCTCTTGAGAACGTCGAACCGAGGAGCTTTCGCGTGTCCGCCTTACCTCGACGAGTACGGGGAAACGGATCAGGGTCTGAGAAGAGGGAATCCGCTCCGGATATGTTACGATAGGTACAAGCAGTTGAATCAAATGTGGCTGGGACATGGACTGTACGAATCCATATCAAGGGCAATCGAATCTTCAAGTAATCCTACGTCGATGCGATGGCATCATCTATAACCATCCTAGGATTTTCTATGCAATCTAGCCTGGACATTTAGTTACGAAAACAAAATCTGTATTTAGATCTGTGAGCGATCATACCAGCAAATACTATGATTGTTAATAATCATTCGTTCGATCATCCCGTGGATCTGATGAAATTATTTATTTTGAGAATACAGCGTGGATGGCTTTGTATATTTAAAATGATTGGATGTTATCCTCGTTGCAATGTCCTTTTAGATTATTTCAGAGTTTACGGAATTTTCTATTATCAATTGTGTAAATTAAATATACATTTCTTTATAACTATTGACATAACGTTGTACGGACATTGTTGCTTGTAGAAATTAGTTTGTAAAGTCATTCGAATAATTGTCACATTGTTTACTAAATTTTAGAACCGTGTGAATATATAATTCGAGTTGCATAAATAGGAAACTGTTTCTGTACCAGTTGTTTTAAGCTATCCTTAATAACGAACATTTTGTTCTCGTCGTCTCATAACAT
>SMSR01014678.1:12544-31348 GCA_019453355.1 Ceratina japonica | reverse complement strand
ATAAGTCGAACGATCAAGACCCTAACATAGATTCGAAGAAATGTCCACAGAAACCGGTCGCTCTTGGTATCGGACAAACGTCTAGAAGATCCGGGGAAGAAACTTATAAAACTTGTATTTTGTGCCAGGAAGATCAAATTGTAACGGTGACCGGCCCTGCAATGGTGTTAGCTGCATTTGTCCAACAATCCACAGTACTATGTCAACATAGGGCTAATACCGATGAACCTGATCCATTGTATTTATCCGCGAAACTCGGTGCATCGCCGCACACTGGTACCTGCGGTCACGTGATGCACGTACACTGTTGGCAACAATATTTTAGTAACGTACTCGCAAAAGAGAACAGGAGACCGTTTCGTCTACGACAACCGGCCAGTTTTGACGTGGAGAAGCAAGAATACCTCTGTCCGCTCTGCGAGTGTCTCAGTAACACCGTTCTACTACTTCTGCCACCTCTGAAGACCTTACAACCGACACCGCCAAGTCAGCCTGACATTGATTTTAGCACGTGGTTGGTAGCTTTGAGAATTGCGATGCAAGTCAAACACGGATTAAGTCCAAATTTACAAACACCGAAAACTACAAAGGGTGAGCACGATCCGACGTGTTGTTACTGCACGAGATCAATCCCGTGTCCTATGAAAGCAATACGTAACGAACTCGGAAACGTGGAGTGTGCTTTTCAGTTAATTTACAGCCAACACGGTCCGTCTCTCTCGAGAAATTTGATGTCGACGATTGAACTTTTTGCACAAGCAGCGTTTACGAAGGAATTCGGCAATGAATCTTATGAAGACGACGACAGAGTCCCGTTGTTAGTATGGAAATCGACAGCATATAGTATCCACGCTATCGAGTGTCTTCTGCGCGATATGGAGAAACCTTTATTGGGCGCATTGTCGTCTAGGCAAAGGGACAGTTTGGAAGGTCTCACTAGAATTTCAGCTGTCTTAGGATCCAAATGTCCGCTGCATATCGATCCGTTGCACACGACGTGGGCCGACAAGGACAGTTTTAAGAACAACGCTCTCTCCCTTTTAACGTTGTTGCTGCAAAATCCACACGAAGGGTCGAGCGTGTTAGATTGGGATTCATTTGGAGTACTTGTTCCTTTAATCAATTCACTCCCAGGGCTACTTTGTACAGGTTTACACGTGCCAATTATTACAGGCGGAATTTTCGAATATTATGCCTTGCTGCTTGTATTTATATCTCTTATAGTGAAGATACTGTTAACGACAGATTTTAATGAAGAGATGGATGTAGATAGTCAAGAAACGGTCGAAGACACATTCTCGGAAACCATCTTAACGCTGGTTCATGCACTGAACATTAATACTGGTTCCCAGAGTCCATTAAACATATGGAGACGAATTACGAAGGCTTCGCTACCTTTTCTTAGATGTTGCGCTCTCTATTTTCATTATATATCTGATGTTCCAGCACCAGAGGAACTGACTAAAGTCGACGGGGCGACATACGAAAATATTTGCTCATACTTGGGACTACCTACAACGTGTGATGAATTAATCTGGCCACATTTAGATGTCATTTTAAAATTAATAAACATTTGGAAAAGTCATCCGACGGTTCAGATGCATCTGTCTGGTACTGGTACAGTTACGATAATAAAAGAACCGTTGAAAGTGAATGAACTAGTGAAGCTTCCGGATGACTATAGCGAATTGATAAACATGATATCGTCGTTCACGTGTCCAAACAGCATTCGGGAAGATTCAAGAACACCGACCCTCTGCCTTGTATGCGGCGAGATGTTGTGCTCGCAAAGTTACTGTTGCCAGTTCGATATGAACGATTCGCTGGTCGGGGCTTGTACGTATCATGCGAGTAAGTGCGGAGCCGGCGTAGGATTGTTCTTACGGATACGAGAATGCGAGATTCTTCTCTTGAGAACGTCGAACCGAGGAGCTTTCGCGTGTCCGCCTTACCTCGACGAGTACGGGGAAACGGATCAGGGTCTGAGAAGAGGGAATCCGCTCCGGATATGTTACGATAGGTACAAGCAGTTGAATCAAATGTGGCTGGGACATGGACTGTACGAATCCATATCAAGGGCAATCGAATCTTCAAGTAATCCTACGTCGATGCGATGGCATCATCTATAACCATCCTAGGATTTTCTATGCAATCTAGCCTGGACATTTAGTTACGAAAACAAAATCTGTATTTAGATCTGTGAGCGATCATACCAGCAAATACTATGATTGTTAATAATCATTCGTTCGATCATCCCGTGGATCTGATGAAATTATTTATTTTGAGAATACAGCGTGGATGGCTTTGTATATTTAAAATGATTGGATGTTATCCTCGTTGCAATGTCCTTTTAGATTATTTCAGAGTTTACGGAATTTTCTATTATCAATTGTGTAAATTAAATATACATTTCTTTATAACTATTGACATAACGTTGTACGGACATTGTTGCTTGTAGAAATTAGTTTGTAAAGTCATTCGAATAATTGTCACATTGTTTACTAAATTTTAGAACCGTGTGAATATATAATTCGAGTTGCATAAATAGGAAACTGTTTCTGTACCAGTTGTTTTAAGCTATCCTTAATAACGAACATTTTGTTCTCGTCGTCTCATAACATTGTTACAAGTTTAAAAGAATTAAATTGCTCGTATATAAATTTCGAGTTGTAAGTTGTAAAGATAATTTTACAGTTACGAAATATGAAATATTTAGTTTTGGAATTTCCTATACAGTGCAATGCGTTATAATACATAGATAACTGTTGAAACAAAAAAAAATACTGAAATTAATTTTAAAAATTCAAATAAATAATGTGACATGATATTTGTTTTCTCATCATTGCTAGTCTTTTAGTTTAATATATTTGGTGTAATAAAATATGTAATTTAATCATTTCTCTTTCTTGCATAATATTAACATCGTTACATCAATAATATTAATTTCTCGCTTTACCTAATATTGCTATGTATTAACTTGTATACTGTACAGTTAATTAATATAGACTTATTTATGTATAGTTTTATAACAACTGAAAGGATATTATGTAAATATTAATTATATTCCTGATTACAATTTAACGAGTTAACATATACAGAAATATTTTTAATTTTCCTCATATGCGCGAGATAAGCTTTAATGAATACAATACATTTATGTTTATGAAAGAATATGAATCGTACTTTGTTTTGACGGCTTTAAACAAAATTATTATTATTAAAAATGTAAGAAGTAATACACTTTATACGTAATTACACTTGCGTCTTCATAATCTCCTAGCTCGTGATTATTTTATATCGCATAAAAAAATTGACAATTCTTTATAAGTACAGCGTATCAAGTACAAAGGGTGTCTTTTCGAGGGGTGGTATATATTTCGCTGAGTGGGAAATTATGAAATGGGATAATTACAAGAACTCGACTCTGAACGATCTTTGAGACCACTGGAGACCATCTGCTGCCGTGATCGTCAATTATATTGCATGTAACTCGTGTAGGAAGAAGAAAGAAGTAGCTACCACTGCCACAGCGGTGCGAGAGAAATGCAAGACTTAGGGTAGGTCACGAGTCACGAACGAGCTTGGTCATGAGTTCACTTCCCTTCTACGAGCAAAATAGGATGCGATCGTTGAGGTCTACATAGGTAGAGCTGAATGAATGACACGACCGTAATCATCCGCTTTGCATCTCTTTCTCGGACAAGCTTCCGTTTTACGGTTGACACTCCAGGTCCCGTTAGAACAGAGCCAATGGCTGTTCACGACGACTGATACCTGAAACCTGAGCCTCCTTGGCCCCACTACGCCTGCTTGGTCCACTACTACGTCTGTGCTTCCGTATACGTAGTGATCGTATATGGCAGGCATGGCCAACAATGTCGCGTACGCGACAAAACCTTGAGCGGGAGCCTAGGTAGGGTAGGGAGAGGGAGAGTATAAGTCCGAACGTTTAGTAGTGTGTGCATTGCAGACACAGACAGACAGTACGGACAGCACCACACACGGTCGTANGGGGCCAGCCCGAAAGCTTGGCCCATGCTGAACTCTGACATATGCACGAAAGGGAACCTGCATGAAAGGAATTTAGAAGGCCGATTTGGCTTTTTGGTGGGGGATGCTCCGGCCTTCTACTATAGACGGCCGTGATTGCACCCAGTGATCTATTCACTGATTGCACCCAATTGCACCTACTGCTGTTGGTCATGCCTTTTATACAGCATACGGTAAGGAATAGGAATATAGCGATCAGATCAGTGGTATGGATGCGAGGAAGAACAGCGACAACACCTGGTGACACATGCCTTCGTTCCTGTACCGACGTGCGATTCCCAGTGTCGGTCTCAGTATTCTACGAATACATCGCTAGGTGGCGAATGATCAAATTTTCAATAAAAAAATTTAAATACAGAAATTCGCGAATTCTTATAACCGCGTTTACCTCGTCACATTTCCAACTTTCGTGTCCATACCAGGTTTTTCATATTTTTGCTCGGAGTCGGTTTTGGGACACGTAAGATATGTGAAATTTCTAGAAAATCTACTGCGCTTCGGTGCGAACATGTAACAAGAACACGCGCAGTCGCAGGAGTTGGGTAATATCGGCCCGTTAAGTTAAGAGGAGGATGGGTCGCAGTGTTGCGTAGTAGGAAGTAGGAAGGAAGGTTGTTTCATTGGTAGCAGGATCTGTTTTTTAAATCTTATGAGAGGAAACGGTACGATGACGAGTGATACCGGTTCACGTTTTCGCGTGCGCTGCGTAAACACGTCTATTGGAAATGTCAGGACTAAGTGTACGAGCGGTGACAATGAATTGTGATCCTAGTAGTTGTCCTCGTTCGATCAAAAAATCCTTGTCGGGCATTGTCCGTTCCTTTCCTGGTTGTTGTTCACGTTGCTACTCGATAACGCCGGTCTATCGACACANATCCTAGTAGTTGTCCTCGTTCGATCAAAAAATCCTTGTCGGGCATTGTCTGTTCCTTTCCTGGTTGTTGTTCACGTTGCTACTCGATAACGCCGGTCTATCGACACGGTCGACCGTGGAATGGCAGCAGCTTTAAAAAAAAATCATTCACGCAGAAGGTTGGCCGCGCTAACATTCCTCTCGAACATCTCCCTCGATGGCAGTCACCGCGATACTAAACTAGCTGTTCTATCGCGGAACGGTGTTGCCCACACGCGTACGCTGAGCGACAGTCAAGCTCATCGGGTACGAGACGTTCAACAGAACGATTTGAATGCTTCTGCCGAGGAGGTTCTCGACGATTGTAAAGAAGAGCATTCGATACCCTCATCCGTGAAGCAAACGAGCTCGCCACAATTAGTGCCAAAAAGTGGGGAACATAATTCATTTAGTTCAAATTCTGATGGATTGTTGACTCCGGCGAAGGCAGCAGTAGCTGTGTTCCTGGAGCAAGAAAGAAATTATCCACAGCTTCCCACTGGATTTCATAGTTCATTCAGAGAACGGTAAACATAATGATTTGTCAAGTTTCTTTAACGTCAGATTTGTATATCCCATCCTACTCTGTACTCTTGTTGCTGCAGTTACAAAAAATAATTCACTTGGCAGAGATTTATTATTTTGCCTCTTGTCATTGTTTTAACTTCTGAAAAGTGTAAAGGATATTACAGTTGGCTTTGTAGATGTTATATAAACCTTATGTTTTGTTTCTATGAAAGTTATGTGTATCAAAACGTCGACAATTCTATTGCTACTCTCATTATACATTCCTAAAATAAAGTAGGTCATTTTTTGTAAGTATAATAGTGAATTGATGTTTCATCTTGCTCTTTTTCAGCAAAATCGATTATATTTCTGTTTCGATTGTAATTCTTTTATTATTTATGATTGTTACCCAATTCAAGAACAAATGAAACGATTCATTAAAATTGTACATGCAATTATATAATACATATTGCATTCTTGAAGTAGTTACTTTCATTGTTGAACCTAAATTTGCTTTTCTTGATACTAATCTAATTAATGAGAACCGTACCATATACTATTGAGCAATATATTGTATGTGTTGTATTTTAGAATGATGCAACTTTAAAATAATTTGAAGTAATTCTGGTTTACAGTAATTAAAATTAGTTGTGTGCAAAGAATTTGTATTTTACATTTTGGGACNGTTGCTGCAGTTACAAAAAATAATTCACTTGGCAGAGATTTATTATTTTGCCTCTTGTCATTGTTTTAACTTCTGAAAAGTGTAAAGGATATTACAGTTGGCTTTGTAGATGTTATATAAACCTTATGTTTTGTTTCTATGAAAGTTATGTGTATCAAAACGTCGACAATTCTATTGCTACTCTCATTATACATTCCTAAAATAAAGTAGGTCATTTTTTGTAAGTATAATAGTGAATTGATGTTTTATCTTGCTCTTTTTCAGCAAAATCGATTATACTTGTAATTCTTTTATTATTTATGATTGTTACCCAATTCAAGAACAAATGAAACGATTCATTAAAATTGTACATGCAATTATATAATACATATTGCATTCTTGAAGTAGTTACTTTCATTGTTGAACCTAAATTTGCTTTTCTTGATACTAATCTAATTAATGAGAACCGTACCATATACTATTGAGCAATATATTATATGTGTTGTATTTTAGAATGATGCAACTTTAAAATAATTTGAAGTACTTCTGGTTTACAGTAATTAAAATTAGTTGTGTGCAAAGAATTTGTATTTTACATTTTGGGAGTCGTACAGTTAGTATTTTTTATTAGGGCGAAGATGAAGGCTTGCTTCTATGATCTGTTTGAAATTATTGTAGCTATAAGTAATACATTTCGAATATATTATTGTAAAAGAGGCATTCTATGTTTCTATTTTTATTCCTCAGTACTGGCACAACTGGCAGCGAATATTCATTACCCGAAAGAAGAGTGGGTTCTTTACAATATAAGAAGCGAATAACTCATCAAACTTCAACACTTTCTGAGGACATAAAGCATCAGTATAATAGTTCCAATGAGAGTATTGGTTCTCTACGTTCCAAACCATCAACAAAGTCAAAAGCAAAGGTGTCGAACAATGTGCAATCCGGTTCTGTGAACAGTGGCATAATACCAGAAGTTACAAAGGAGCTACGTTTAATGCAACGCCCAGTAAATGGCTACAAATTCGGAGACGATAGACTGGTATTGGTGTCTAACAAACGTGTGCCATTCTTAGTATTCTCTGCTCTTCCATATAACAAAGGGCAGAGATCTAGTTGGTAAGGATTCTACGTTACATGAAATTTTACACATTTGATGTATGCACTACTATTAAATTTTCCTTTCTCATTCACAGGTCAGAATTACGTAAGGATACAGGACGACGAAAAAATATTGTTTCACAGAGACCATTGTCGGCGATCAATGATAACATTGATCCTTTCGGTTTATTGGGTATAGAACGTGCTAAAGACGGCCAGGTAATTAGAAAATACGAAATCGATCGGTAATATTCGATTTTTGAAAGTAATACAGATTGTCTTCAGGAAATATCGTATGGACAACTGCTTGTTCCATCTAGGCAGTTTCAGAAGGAGAAAAAATTACATTTTAGCGATAATGATACGATAGAATTAATACCTAACAAGCATCCTGTAGTTTCAAGGTATTCGATTGAAATCAATGTATTTCTGCCTTTATGCAATATTTTGTTTCAAATCAAATGATTAATAATTAATTGTTAAGATTGACAGACTCTATACCGCATAAAATTTGGATCGATGTCTCTGTACGCTCCCCTTTTATACATTTCCAGCCATCTTTCATTCGCTCTCGCTATCTTCACAGAGCATGCATCACATTATTTTTTTATCTTATAACAAAATTTTTCAATCATGTTTTGCAGGACAAAAACTATTACATGGAACGTGGATCACTCTAAATGGTAAAATATATAATCATATTTAAAAAAGAGGTTTAAATAAATTAGTCCAATATCGTACACAGTAGAGAATGTGAATTATAATTTATACTTTAAGTCAATTTCGAGTAGATAATAATATCCAGTTGTGTAATTATTTGCATTTTTTCATAAACATTTGTACGAGTATCGCATAGATCAAGAACAAATATTTACTATATAAAACGTAAATGTAATAGTCTTGCCAAATTGATACTTTTGCACTTAAAGAATGATAAAGAAATGATATATTGGTATATTACTACTCATATCCATGATATGTTTATTTTCATTTCAATACATCTGCACAAAATCATTTGTGATTCATTGTATGCATATATGTATGATAATTCACACATATTTAATGTGCGCGACCCTTAAGATTAGATTTTCTCTAACGCTAGTTATTAGTAACTTCAAGAGTAGCATCGCTGTTTGATATAAATATTAGTCGCACAATGGAACTTGTTTTAGGTGTCTGTCATATGACACAGCGACACACCGTGCTCAACATGTAACGCCCGAGTCTCCACCGTTATCTTTTACTGCTGATTCTAAAGGTACATTTATTGTGTTACACGACGTATTCGGATGGGTAGAGTAGTAATAGTGTGCGCGAGGGAGAGAAATAATTATGCTATTTTTTTTTACAGCTTACGACTGGGATGAACAATCGTTACAATACAATCCCAATTTATTAGATGACCCAGAACTTATAGCTGGAAAACATAGAACACTGCTCACATTTACATCATACATGGTACATTGAATCGTATAAACTTCAGACACTCAATAAGATTTATTGGACAATCATTTATGAGTTTATTTTTCATATAGGCGTCGGTAATCGATTATGTAAGACCATCCGATTTGAAGAAAGAATTGAATGACAAGTTTAAGGAAAAATTCCCGCATATACAACTTACTTTGAGTAAGTTAAGGAGGTCAGTATCGAGGAAGATGATGACACAAAGTGAAAATGAATAACGTGACTGTTGTGATGTGTGCACAGCTTGAAACGAGAGATGAGGAAAATAGCAAAAATGGAATATGGTGTCGATCTATTAACAGTGGCAATGGCTTACGTATATTTCGAGAAGCTGATACTTCGCAATGTTGTCACGAAGCAAACACGAAAATTGTGTGCTGGTGCATGTTTACTTCTTGCAGCTAAATTGAATGATGTTAAGGGTGATGTTCTTAAATCGTTAATAGAGGTATTTACGTCATATACAAGCATCTTACATCAAATTACTATTACAACATTACCCGAATTGATTCGTTACACGTTATAACATGTTTAATAAATACTTTTTGTACAATTTACAGAGAATTGAAAGTGTATTTCGTTTAAATCGCAAGGATTTAATTACATCTGAATTCGCTGTTCTGGTGGCCTTAGAATTTGGTTTACATCTCCCTACGTGGGAAATATTCCCTCATTATCAGAGATTGATATACGAATCTTGACCTTCTTTTGTGACGTTTCTCTTACGTAGGCCCAGAACATTCTCTTCGTGAAATAAAATTCCAGAAACAATTACGAATAGTACAAGGAAACAATTTTTTGTTTGTACAAAACAACGTACAAAATTACGGGCAACAAGGGAGAAGAGTTGGGAGAAATTGGACAGAGATTCTGTAGTTGCTATTAAGAAAGTTATTATTCCCCGAGGTCTTAGAAATTTTCTACTAGAAAACGATATATCGGTAACAGTTATAAGCTGTATGGTAGGTAAGAAAAATTACCGGAAAATATATCAAACTACCACATCTCTCCTAACACGAGTATACTAGGTAGGTGAGCTTTATATTGTTGTTAAGTTCTGTCATGATAAACGTTGTTTAATGTTTCGTGTAAATTTGTAAGCACGCGTGTATTTAACTGAATTAATAATGCAAAACAGTGGCAAGTGGTCAATCGGTAAGTGTAAGAAATTGTAAAAATCGCGGGGACTGCAGCGTGTACTTTTTATATACTATCGATAGTCCAATATGTTCAAAACACTTATTTTAGATAGATACTTAATTTTTAATTTTGTTTCGATGTGATTATAAAGTTATATGATGTACAGTACTTAGTATAATCGACTCTTGTTTAGCCGTACTTTAACATACATGGAAGAAATGTTGTTGAATATGAAGTAATAGATTATATTCAAGTCTCATAGAGAAAGTGATAAATACGAACGGTAGGGTCAATACAAATAGTGGTTTCTCAAATTCTTAAGAACAACAATTATAGAGATTTAATTATGTAAATTTGCTTCCTATCAATTTTATAATGTGTAAGTACAGGAAAGCTTCCGAGTTTTAAATTAGACGCATTGGTCAAATTTTATTATTTTTACTCAAAGATTATTCCTAAGAAGAGATATTACAATATGTGTATTGTTTTTTTTTTTATAGAGCGTTTAAAAGATTCTTGTTTTAAACTATTTTCATTTCTGAAAGTCTCAATGTAGAAAAGTTAATTACAAAATGAACAGGCGCCAAACAGTTGACGAAGCGAATCAACATTATCGAACAGCAGGATAGAGTATAAAACATGAAGTTATTTTTTGTTATAAAAATGTTCATAAACTTAACTCGTGTATTTGGTTCATTATTATATATGTATATTTTTATAATTGTTTTTATGATTTATTTAATTTAGGTGGATTTAAATACATTTTATCATATTTTTGCGAATCAATAATTGGCCGAAATGAACTGGAACTAACTGGCTGTTTGTTAATATATATTTTAAACGAAAACTCCTCAACTAGATTTGAGTCATATCAAATTTGTTTGTCAGCTCAGTTATCTCTTTTTCTATTTCCTTTTATCTAGTCAAGAATTAACTGAAATTTTTTGTGATCTTGATATGTATGTATACGTATTGAATTTGTTATAACTGTGGATGACAGTTAATTATATTTTTTTCAAAATATTTCGAATTTCTTTATATAATTTAAATGCGTACATAATTCATAATTTATTGAGGGAAGCATTGAACAATGAACGTTGATAAGAAAAAAAGATACGTATGTGGAAATAAGTACGAATGCTGTTGCTTGGTAAATTAAATAACTTTATAAAATAATAAATTAAACAAAATTTACACATCGTATATTAATTTCAAGTATCTTTTAAAATTCAAAGTGAACGACGACACAGGTGCTATGATATAATATTGGTATATAAGAGCTAATCGTACTTACTTGACAGAAAATATACCGGAATGTTTTCAACTGTTTCGCTATACATAGGTCATTTTTATTTTATCTTCCGCTTATGTTAATTATACACAAAATAATCTGAACCTCCTGTACTTAAAAAATTGTTCACAGAGAAAGAATTTTATCCAAAAAGCTTTATTGTACTTATAATTCGATCGCAAATTGTTTGTTAATTACTGTAACAAAGATACTTGTACATGTATGTTTCGTAAAATGTATGCGAAAAAGTCTATCATAGTATTTATAATGTTAATTTCAGGTTCTACGTTAACGTTACGTCTTTATAGTAACTTCAATAGAGATATTACTATGTATACAAGTTTATACTTAAATAATTAATCATCAGTTCGTTACGTAGTCTGCGGTGAATTATGTAAATTTCTTAATACTAAACAATCGAAACGATTAACGTAAGACGAACGAGTAAGGAACTGGCGAAGAGCCCATGCGTTTTGTCATAATCATTAACATCTTGTTTTATTACGCGATTTCGAAAATTATTGTCGAGCGTAAGGATATTCTTAAATTAAGGATTTATTTTTTACGATTCTAATTCCTTTTTAATGAACAATCAATATACTCTTTGCCTGTAAGAAAAAAATTTAATTCCCTGTTAATTTTAATGTAATAAGCGTTTTTGTTAATTGTTCAATTAGAGTTCAATTTTGATCGAGAATATTCACGGGTCAGTGCCATAGCGCGATAGTAAATCTCATAACTTTCAAATACTTGAACAATAACAGTTTTTATTCAATTATTTTTACTGTGAGTTTCGACGTGAACTATGCAAAGTATATTGTAAAAAGATATTTGAAATTATTCATGAGCGATCTATCCTTATAATACGATAAAAATACCATGTTCAGGGTAATTCGAGTCGGATCGTGGGGGAGAAAACGTTTGTCTCTCGGGGTTGTTAATACTTTTGAGATTAATAAACGTCGACTAACTGTACTGTAGTCAACCGAAACATTGACGATTCCTTCAAAGGTCTTTTTTCAGAAAACGTAGAATAACGATGTTAAAATGCGAGAGGGATCCTGGCTTTCAAGTTCGGTTTCGAGAGACAATTAGGTAACACACTTCTCGTGTAATGGTACTATATTAAGAACGACAAATTTAGCGTAAAACGACCAATAAAATCGATTCTCACGGTTGCTCCCTTGAAAAATTCCGAATCTACACATTATTATTGTACACGTATTTGTCATACGATATCTACACCTATTTCTGTACTCTGTGTGTGCATGAATGTGTACTTGTATATAGAGACAGCGTGTTAAGACTGAAAACTCGAGGAAGCCGGTTTTCAGTTTCGTTCTCCGACCTTTTTTTAATCGGTGTCGAGCAACGCGATCCTAAAATGTAACACCAAACGTATAGTTAGCAGACGTAAGAGCGCTAATGTAGAAGACGCAACGGACTTTGATACGATGTACAGTACGTTTATGACAGCAATGTGATAAAAAATGAATTGAGATTCGACGAGTGGATCGGTGTTTTCGACGGTGTACGTTTATCAGATATTTGTATTACGTAGCTGCGTAAGATGATCCTCGGCGTTATGTGATATTGCCTTTTATTTCTGTAATATTGGGCTGACCGAAAAAATTGTCTTCCCCGGGAGAAGAGTTTTCGTTCGGCCCGATACGCGATTCGCAATAATATTCTAACGCGATCGGCCGCGAATGACCATTTTCAATGTGCCACAATGTACTTTGTACGATCGCGAATACGTGCTGTGACTAATTAAAATGAGTGTAATTCGCTTGCAAATTGAAAACGGTCGTTCCGTTCCGAACCCCATCGTTCCAACTTTGCCCCGAACTCTTTCAGTGGTTCGAAGATCGCGATACTCGTAACAACTTTTATAGAAACGTTTTACTGTTAGCAGCAAACTTAAGCGGGGGATTCATGAAATGATTACGAATTAATTGTCGTATTTCGGTCGAGTATTCTGTGCGACTTACTGAAAGAGTTACTAAGAATAAGATGCGAGTTGCATTGAACTCACGTACGATAGTCAGTCAATTACAAGATTATTACGTGTATCATAAAACGATGATTTCGTTACTCGAAACTCTTTCGACGAGACGTGTAAATGCAAATAAACCATGAAAAAAATTAAGACGTGCGTTAAGAGTCTTAAACACCTCCTCGTACATCGATCCATACACGATAATATTTTTGCACAGTGCGGATAAAATACAAAATTTTTGAAAAAGATCAAGGTTTTCATGTAAACGTCAATNCTTAAACACCTCCTCGTACATCGATCCATACACGATAATATTTTTGCACAATGCGGATAAAATACAAAATTTTTGAAAAAAAATCAAGGTTTTGATGTAAACATCAACAATTTGCTATATATTAACAGAAAATGACAATAGAAATAACAAAAGATAATTCTAATTAACAAATATTTAACAAAATAAATGAATTTTTTCTAAAAAGCAAATTTATTTCACATACTTTTGCAAATTGAATAACAACTTAATATAAATCAATTTAAGTATAATAGTTGTAACAAACTTATAAAAACATAATTATACATAATCTTATTATTCGCTTTCTAATTCAGAACAAATGTATAACGAAACGCTGGATGCTCGTGATCTTTCTGAAATATCTCTTACTACATAATTTTCAATGTCCTCAAAATGACGATTTTGTTCTTTTAGAAAAGCTTTTCTGTGTGATGAGATAAATGGGTCGGAATTTTAGTAGAAGCGTATTAAATAAGTCATAATTCCTGTCCTATCTATTCGTCTAAACAAATTGAAGCTGTCTACAGATTTTTCTTACATTTCTCTATACATTATCTTTTTATATTAGTAAAACGGAAATGGAAAATGCATAAAAAATGTTATGTGTATTAATACATTAATTGATGTATTATTATTGCAGAAGTGCATTATATGTGAGTAAAATATTTTGTAATTATTTGGAATTTGTATTTGAAGTCCATACATCAAGTAAATCAGAATGTATTATTTCCCACTTTTACCCTAAACAGTTATTAAAAAGCTTATCAAATCAAGAGTTGCAAAAAGTTGCAAAAAAGGCTATAAAATTCTTAAAATATAGGAATTACTCTATCGAAATCCATCAGAATCTCAGGATATGTTTTGCTGCCTTTTTTTTATGTTAGTTTAAACTTTTATATCGTAATAATGTTCACTTTAATTGTTGAAAATTGGCGTCAAATCAGCTTTTTCGTAAGAAATATGAAAGGAAACACACGTGCCTTCCTAAACCCTTTCCATTATTATAAAATCCCATGCTTAGTATAAAATAAATATGAGAGTTGACCAAAAAAAAGCATTCACGCGTTCGATTTTTAATAAATAAAGTACAACAAATTTTTGTTCATTGCACCATATGCCCTGTACTTCATCTACTGATAGATAATTTCACTTTTTCGCCAAAAATTCATAAAAATCATTGTTATATTGTTATTACATAATCACAGTATGCATAAACAATTTTGATATAATATCGTTTATAACAATTTTCGTTTTCAAATACATTCTTAATAAAGAAAATACATCTTTTATAGCAATACATATATTGAAGTACTGAATTTTGTTCCAAAATTCCGCACTGTGCGTTTAGTTGTAACGTTCCACTTGCACATACTCATTGCATAGCGTCGATCGCAAATATTTCGTTCCACGTGACGTCGATAAAAAGCGATGCTAATCAGACGCGCGAATCGCGGTGGGTTTATGCGAGAAGAACGTCCAGAGCGGTGAGCGGTATAGCGCACAGATGCGTGCGTTCAAAGCGTGCCGGTGCCCACGCGCGGAAATCTATCCGGAAAGGCCACTTTATGTTCTTCGCGTGATCGTCGGGGAAAGAGCTTCTTCAACGTTCGCTTTGACGCATCGGCTGTGTAAAATTTTCTACGACTTCGCATGCAGTGATTTCTGATCTCGCTTCTTATAGACGGTCTCGACGCAAAACAATAAAGGAGGACAATCGAGGAAGCATTAGATATTAATTACATTACGCGTAGCTAATTTGTAATTAGGTGAAATTTTACGAGGGCTGCAGGAAATTGAGATAAAGTTATCGGTTACAGGGAAGGAGGCCTAGATGTTTCGTCGCGTTTCTACGTACGCAGCGTCGACGCGTTATCTGCTTGTATCTTCGGCAGCCGAAAAGTTCGTGTCTCGAACATGTTTATTCTTAACTGTCCTGAAATAACAACATCTCTCAACCGTTTTTACTAGCTTATCTGGCCGTTTATTTGATACGTCTGCGTCGATCTGGGATACGGTGATTCAAAGATTTTTGCCAAACACGTGTTCCTCGTTCTATATTCGTAGAGATAAGATACTATTCGTACAACTGTTGTTGGTTCGAGGATTCCGCTTTACTCATCGGATTCGTGTCGTCGAGAAGTTCGGTTGCAGCGAATAAATAAACAGTCGGACGATCGGACAAGACTTCCGGTTGGGTGCACAAACATTCGCGGCAGAGTGGCCACTCGAAAACGTGGCTCCTCGTTTTCGTCCTTTAGCGCTGTAAGATAGAAAGGCTACTCGTCCTTACTTTTGTTTATCTCTATTTCCAGGGGCTTCTGGACGAGGAAGACTTGAACTGGAAATGTTTCAACACGACGTTAAGAAGTCCTTCAAATTCTCCCTTTGAGAAAATAATCCTCGTCGTTAGAACGTTGCAACGATGCGTTTGAATCCTTCTCTTCCCCTCCGCGTACGTTTTAATTCATTAACGCGATCCGTACGAATCGTAAGAGAAACGTGTCGTGAAATGGAGCGAAAATTATTTTACTCCTTCGCACATAATTCGAGTCGTCTCGGGAGGCGACCACCGCCTCGTTATGGGGCGCATAACTGTCGCGTGCAGCGGACAGGAAGCGAGCCGTAAAACCTATTTGTCGGCTCCTTCTTACCCAGTTTCCCTCTTAACATTACCTGTTTCCTTCGAATACGTCTGCCAGTTGAGCCCGATCCAGATTACGCACGTTTCAATAAACTTACGCAACAATTTTCGGTCGGGTCTAAAAAAGAAGAGGAAGAATCCGTTTCATATTATGGCTTAGTCACGATTCAATGTTATTGTCAATGTTTCCTCGTACCGCAATCGTCTACAACCCTTCTTAGGCGCTCGACACCTCATCGTGTACTTAAGATTACAAGGACAACGAAGAATGGCCTTCAACCCCGCCGTTTTCGAAATTTTTGCGAAAATTGTCGGGACGCAGAAGGCCGTGAAATTCCTGAAGGCCCCCCGTCGTCGGGACATGAAACCGATCTGCTGGCAGGTACGAGAGCTTTTGTTAACGAAGAAGGATTACTATAACGGTAGTAAAACTGTCTGTACCTAATTCCGTTAATTAAATCCGCATCAATTTTGGGGAACAATGAGCAGCTGCTGCTGTACTAGCGACGATATTTTCTAGGAGACATAGAAAATGGATAAAGATTTCAGGCTTATCTTTCGAGAAGAAAGGAATGGGGAGATCGTATACGTTGGTTCGCGAGACCATGTTTTGGTTGCCGGGTTAAAGTCCGACGCGCCGCAATATCCTGTCTTCATTCGAAAACAGCTGTATCATTTTACTGAAGCATTCTCTAGCTTTCTTTGTCCCTTCCCTATTTTAAATATATACAAAGTTTCGTCTACTTCTTCGGAGACCGTTTAAATAGATAGATACAATAATAAATTATGATTCATCAACAAATCGTAAAATGGCCAAGGTGCGCCGTTAGAAATGTCCAAGTTTTTTATTTGAAAAAAAGAAGGATGGAGGAAATGTTACCGATTCACCGATCGAACGAGCGGTTCCAGGTGTGTCCAGCTAGCGATCGTCGGGACGACACGACCGAGGGACATTACAATACTGCCATAAAACAGTAAAAATACAGGTAGCTCCTCGTTGTGAGGTAAAAACGCGGAGGTTTTGTTATGGGTATTGCTTACAGTTAATCCGGAACCTACCGCAGTAGTGCGATGACCGGGCGTCGTAGGCGGCGAAGGGACGGTTTCCACGACAAGAGGAGAATACGAAAAAAAAGGCGAGGCGACGAAGGGATACGGGGCAGCGGTCGACGAGAGAAAAAAGGGGGAGCGAGAAAAGCGTAGATTCGTATCTCGCGGCCCGCTCCGTTTCTTCTTCTCCTTTGACCGCCGACGCACCGCGGACGGACTCTTGATTTTATCTCCTCGTCGCCGAGAGTCGAGAACAAACTATTAACGACGGTCTGCACGCCCGGATTCCGTAATTTATGGTGACGATGATTCTCCCGTTCCCTCGTACCTAAACGACTCGGCGCAGCGTTGCGTTCCCTTTAAACGCGATCGTGCGCCGCAGAACAAGTGCATGGCGTAAGCGACGACCGTTTCAAATGCCGCGTGCCGCGGCGAGCGTGTAAATCCGAGCGGGTTGATCGCGATTTGACGTCGGTTCACGCGTGTCACGCGATTTCCTTTAGCCGAGAGATTCGTCATTCGAAGTATACTCCCGACGAAATTCTCCTTCCGTACCTTCGCACGCTAACGGTTCGTTCTGCGGTTTATTACCCACCGCCTTGCACCCCTGTAAACTCATTAGACCGTAAATAGTTTAAATTAGACATGAAACAAAAACAAGATCTTTATCCTTTTTCTGAGGGTCACATTTTTTATATTACTCATTCCCGTTACCTGGAAGACCTTTCTCCAGCAATTGGGACAACCGTTTTCCTTTTATATCTGTTATAACTATTGACAAAACATCTTAAATGAACCGTTTACATTGCGGTGAACAGTTTAACTTGAGGTAGTGTACAATTTTTTGTCAAGCTCTTTTTATCTCCTCCCTTCCATCTATTTTCTGTTTAATATCCTCAAATCGTCTTTCGTCTATCATTTTGTTTATCTAACCCTTATAACGTTCCTCTTATCGGTCTCATTAGTGGACATTCGGAATGCGTCGTGCGATATACTAATAGATTTTTCGCGGCTACTCGTAAGAATGTTGGATTTGCATCAACCAATGGCATGAGCGCGGAGGCGGCGTTTCCGTGAAAGGGAGACAACATTGGCCAATGGCAGGAGACACGGCCGAGTGCAGCGATGGATCGCTGCAACGGAACCGGCTCTGCAATTCTCAAACGCATCCTCAGTCGTGACTCGTCTTCAACGGGGAGGACGTCGGTCGGGATCGAGTTTTCGGAATTTTCGCACGCGTTGTAGTGAAATCGTGCGAACAAGTGATACTGCGTCCACCGATGGAAAGATGATGCCGATATCGATTCAGATGCAATTGCATCAACAGATGTACTTCCGTCAACAACAAATTCATCGGAGGAACAACCTAGGTTCGTTTAGTGAAAATTGCTTATTTTTTCATTCCAAGCAGATGAGCTGAAGATTCGACGTGTCTTTGCATCGAAATCTTTTTGTTTAAATTCTTATTCGATAATTTAAATGTTTTTGACGACAGAGGTATGCGTATAAAAAAATTAAGGAAGATCCTATCTGAGAGGACGATCTTTTTTCACGCGGACACGTGACGCACAGGCCTCCTTGCTAATTTATCCAATTAAAGTTCCTCGAAATCCAGAGTCAAAACGCTTAAGGAGGTTCTACCGGTAACAGTCTTAAAATTACGAAAAATCTAAAATTTAGCGTATGAGTAGATTTTGGTTAAATAAT
>SMSR01014676.1:0-12774 GCA_019453355.1 Ceratina japonica | reverse complement strand
AATATTATAATTACACAAATTTCGAAACAATTTCTGAAAAGTTGTGGTTCTTAATACACTTAATTTAGAAATACCTTAAGACTGAAAATCGTGGGTCTAAATTATGTGAAGAATCTTATTTCTGCGTGACAGGTTCCCACAGGCTGTCTCCGAAGCATGAAAACACTCTCTTGACATTTCTCCAACAATTATCTATACGCCCTTTCCCAACCACGGTTTACATGGGTCAGCATTAAGTGGCATTCGACCTCTCCGTACCCTTTCCGTCGCAGATTACCCTGGAACCCTTTTCGCCTGCGGACGCGCGGCCATTATCCTCCGAGATCTGCCCTAAACGGTTGTTGCTATCTTTCCAAACATCGGAGATCCACTTAAATATTTCGGAAAACGTGTACCCGTCCGCCGGGCCCCGAATCCTTCCGCCGATCCGCTGTTGTGACAGATCATCTTTGTGGCCGTCGCCATTATCAGATCCGCTGTTATTTATTTAAATCAGTCGATCGAGGTGCACGCCCATTGTGCGTTTAATGCGTTCCCGTTCGTGTCGGACGTGACAATGAAACGATTTTTACGGGGCTGGAAAAGTGGAAAAAATACGTGCCTTGGAATTCGTATCGATGAGAGAGAACGTTCTCCTTTAACAATGAGCTGAAATTGTATTCGGTTGGCTTATCTCGAAAGATGATTCCGATATTATTCATTTCGCGTTATTACTCGACAATGCAGATTGAATAACATTTCAATCATCCTCCATTGAGATAATGCCAAGAATTTTTATTATCTTCTAACAATGGCGCACCTTCGCAGCTCATAAATCGGTAATCGTAGATACAGTGCCTCCCATTAATATCTGGACACACTTCAAAATTAAATAAGTTTTTTAATATTGAGCTAACTAATCTAATTTTAAAAAAGTTTAAAAAATGTTCTTTACTATTTTCTTCGCGATTTCGAAGAATGTCAATTTTTTTTAAATTCTTTGTTAGACATTCTATAGTGAATTAAGCTTTCTAAAATTTCATAGAAGATAAATTTCTTTGATCCAATACTGACAATTTTATTCCGTTTCAAAATGTATACAAAAATAATGGAAGTCACTGTATTTAAAAATTGTCTAGAATACTAGTGAAAGTCACTGTAGTTAAAAATTTTCTACAATACTAATGGAAGTCACTGTATTTAAAAATTTTCTAGAATACTAGTGAAAGTCACTGTATTTAAAAATTGTCTAGAATACTAATGAAAGTCACTGTATTTAAAAATTTTCTAGAATACTAATAGGAGTCACTGTATTTAAAAATTGTCTAGAATACTAATGGAAATCACTGTATTTAACAATTTTGTAGAATACTAATGGAAGTCACTGTATTTAAAAATTTTCTAGAATACTAGTGAAAGTCACTGTATTTAAAAATTGTCTAGAATACTAATGAAAGTCACTGTATTTAAAAATTGTCTAGAATACTAGTGGAAGTCACTATATTTAACAATTTTCTAGAATACTAGTGAAAGTCACTGTATTTAAAAATTGTCTAGAACACTAATGGAAGTCACTGTATTTAAAAATTGTCTAGAATAGTAGTGAAAGTCACTGTAGTTAAAAATTTTCTACAGTACTAATGGAAGTCACTGTATTTAAAAATTTTCTAGAATACTAGTGAAAGTCACTGTATTTAAAAATTGTCTAGAATACTAATGGAAGTCACTGTATTTAAAAATTTTCTAAAATACTAATGGAAGTCACTGTATTTAAAAATTTTCATGACAGAATCTCGACTGCAGAAATCTATTTCTGAACACCGAATAACTACACTATATTTCAATATTATACTTGGTAATATTATCATACTTCATCTGAGCGTTTCAACACTTGTAAACGCGGGGGTGTACACGCGTAGTGTCGCGGTTGTGTTGGTTTTATCGCCTTAGGGTGGCCGTCTTCCAGCCGAGCGAAGGGGTGGAAAAGGAACGAGGGTTTTCAGCCGGGGCAGCGTCACCTTTTATTAAAGTTTCGAATGCAAAATATGTTTCGACCGCTGTTTCTGGGGGCCGTTTCTTATTAACTTCGGCAGGGGCTTCTCTCTCTCGTGGCGGAGCCAGTACCGTTTACAAAAGAACCAGCAACGTTGCCGCGTGACTTTTAATTTCTTCTCGCGCGAACCCTCCGGCTGCCCTACATAAATTCCACGAATTGATTAGCTCGATTAAGTGGACTTCGCACCACGAGATTAAATTTCCCTTTAACCGTCAGACCTGCCACCCCCACCTTTAGTTTTTGTTTATGAATTCCCCTCAAGTATTCGCCGATTTTCTAAAGTAGATTAGTGTTTTTACTTATCTTGTAATTTTGTTAAGTACAAACATATTTAAATAAATTGTTTAATAAAGATGCTCATCTGAGAATAATACAATATTTCGTTGTGAAGAAACTTCCATTATCTTCAGAAGAAATATTTTTAGTTTTGTTATACAATATTTCGTTGTGAAGAAACTTCCATTGTCTTCAGAAGAAATATTTTTTTATTTGTTTGATTAATAATTGGATGTGAAACGAAAATCGTAAGACAGAAGTAACTGTATTTTTGGGACCGCAAGGTAACAGGACCAGGCAAGGGGTTAAAAACGGTCAAGTATGATGCACCTTGTGGAACGGACGGGATCAAGTGTAGCAGGTGAGGCCGTTGCCATTGGACACTGGGTAAGGGGTTAGCTAGCGAGCCGAAGGAAGGGTTGCCGGCGTCCGTTGCCATGGCTACTGGCAAGGGTTAGGATTCCGACCCCTTTCTGAATTCCGCGTAGTGAAGGGTTAATGAGATTGGACGAACTGCCGCGAGCCCCTTCCTCCGCTTTCTCTTCTTTTTTTTATTACGTACAACATGGCGGCCACCGGGTTAAGTTCAACCGCCATAAAAAGGAAACTTATTTACAGATGTACCTCGACGATTATTAACTTTTTTTATGGCCGGGATTAATCTTCCTGCGGAAGCTTTGCGAGATGCGTTCATTAAGTTCCTTCGAAATTAGGTAGAAGCTTCCTTATTTTTAATTCTACTTAAATTCCTCGTACATAATATAATAAATCATGGACGAATAGTAATACTTTCTAATAACTGCAATAAAAAATGAATGTTCTTTAAGATCGTTAATTTTTTATATTTAAACGCAGTTATAAGTGCTGGGAGTAAGCTTTGATGAAGTTCCTTCGAAATTAGGTAGAAGCTTCTTCATTTTTAAATCTACTCATTAAATTCTTCCTCCATAATATAATAAATCAGGAACGAAATCATATTTTCTAATAACTGCAATAAAAAATGAATGTTCTTTAAACTCATTTTAAGTTCCTTCGAAATTAGGTAGAAGCTTCTTCATTTTTAAATCTACTCATTAAATTCTTCCTCCATAATATAATAAATCAAAAACGAAATCATACTTTCTAATAACTGCAATAAAAAATGAATGTTCTTTAAACTCATTTTAAGTTCCTTCGAAATGAGGTAGAAGCTTCCTTATTTTTAATTCTACTCATTAAATTCCCTCTCCATAATATAATAAATCAAAAACGAAATCATACTTTCTAATAACAGCAATAAAAAATGAATGTTCTTTAAACTCATTTTAAGTTCCTTCGAAATGAGGTAGAAGCTTCCTTATTTTTAATTCTACTTAAATTCCTCGTATATAATATAATAAATCAGGAACGAAATCATAGAACATCCTTAATATATAAAGGTACGTATGCTATCGTTGAATTTCCCGATCTCTACTCGCTCTCTTGCCAATTTCTCCAGTTTCACTGACTAACTGACTAACGCACACTCTCAGTCGCTCACTCCCTTTTATATCCCTCTCTCTCTCTCTCTTACTTATAACCATGCTACTTTCTTATAACCATGACTGAACCATCACAAATCAAATCGATCATAATTTGAAAAGGAAACTAATTGAAATCTCGTTTCCCTTTGACGGATTATTCACATTATTCCTAAACGAGAGTTTCAACGCCACAACGAAGTAAAGTATTTTCGATCCATTAACATAACGGATCTTTTGAGACTCTGACAATCCTTTTGACCCGTTACAATCGATCCAGGTTCACGCGTGTACAAGAATAGGAGCTGGCCCTCGGCTCGGACGCCTTTTGCCCTTTAGTATTGCTAGATTTCGTGCGTCCAGCTTCCGCGAGGCGTAGCTTACTCCTTCCTCGGGCGCAGCGGCCTCGCAATTGTCCAGATTGATCGGTGGGGCCAGAAGAAACGGAGGAAAACCAGATCTCGGGGGCGAGGAGGGGCCGGCGACGAGTAGACCAAGTCCGACCGGAAGAGTGGAACAATCGGAGCAGGCAGTTGGTCTTTGTCGCTAGAAAACGAGATCCAGAGGCGTTAACACTCCTCGGGACGGGAACGACGCCGACTTAAATACCCCGCCACGCCCTTACGACCTTACGACTTTTTTCCCGGACTGTGGAATGTCAAGAGACCCGTCTTGGTCACTCTCATGTTCTCAAAAACATTCCTACATACTCTGTTTGCTTGTTTGCTTGTTTTTCTTTATTCTAATCCCTTAACTAATTCTCAGTTTTGTTCCCTGGGGGTCAAGGATGTGTTGGATATACAGTCAATCCCAAAAGTGTATCTACCTTTGTATGGATTATATACATATACAGGTAGNAATTCCTCACAGAATTATACATTTTAAATAGACATCGTATTTATAAATATGTGGACATTACTAACACCTTAATTCATTAATGGAGATGTATATGTATAAACTAAAACCTTAAAATGAATTCCTCAAAAAACCATCTACTTACGTAACTCACGTCAATCCCTCTGAGAAAAATACATACATTTCCCACGCTTTCCACGAGAGCACAGATTCGCTCTGCGAGCAAGAGGGATCCTAAAAAGGTCGTTTTCGTGTCGAATTCATTCCGGGCAGTTTCGCGCACCCTCCCGCACCCTTTCACGCTCGCACGCATCGTGGGAGTTTATGTAATTTCTCCCGGAGAATATTCAAAAATCGCAACGTTCGTGCAACCTGCGCGCAGCCCCGAACCGAAGGTGGATGCCGGGGACGTGACGCGGCGGGGGCGAGAGAACCCTCGTCCCGTTCTTCAAAGATCGAGCCGCTGAAAATCGTTGGGCTTTGTATGGAAATAAGAATGCTCCCACGCACACGCAGCCGGCCGGGTTGCGTGTCCGTCACACCGCGCCGCGCCGCAGCCCGAAAGACCGCGATATACATAAATTCGTGCGCGAACTTCAAACGGGAGAGAGAGAGACACCGTAAAATATTTCGTGGAGAGAGAGAGAGAGAGAGAGAGAGAGAGAGAAGGTACGATTCGAATCGTGTGGTAGGAAAATATTTTTTCGGGCGGAAGGAACTGCGGGTAAAGGAAACCTCCACCCCGCAAGACTTTCCCGTTTTGTGTCCGCGAAATCGAAACTCTGCTTCCTCGTTCGCAGATGACTTTTTTTTTTACTACGTATGTATGGAGTATGAAACGAATAATGGGTTTTTCAATTGTTATTTTAAGCACTTGTAACTGCGTTTAAATGTGGAGAATTGAAGAGCTTGAAGAATATTCGTTTTTTATTGCAGTTATTAGAAAGTATGATTTCGTTCATGATTTGTTGTATTGTGGAGGGGGAATTTAAGTAGAATTAAAAATAAGGAAGCTTCTACTTCATTTCGAAGGAACTTAATCAAAGCTTACTCCCTACACTTATAACTGCCTTTAAATATAAAAAATTAATGAGCTTGAAGAACATTCATTTTTTATTGTAGTTATTAGAAAGTATGATTTCGTTCGTGATTTATTATATTACGGAGGGAGAATTTGATGAGTAGAATTAAAAATAAGGAAGCTTCTACCTCATTTCGAAGGAACTTAATCAAAGCTTACTCCCTGCACTTATAACTGCCTTTAAATATAAAAAATTAATGAGCTTGAAGAACATTCATTTTTTATTGCAGTTATTAGAAAGTATGATTTCGTTCGTAATTTATTATATTCTGGATGGAGAATTTAATGAGTAGAATTAAAAATAAGGAAACTACTACCTAATTTTGAAGGAACTTAATCGAAGCTTACTCCCTGCACTTATAACTGCGTTTAAATATAAAGAATTAACGAGCTTACAGAGTATTAAATTTTAATTGCAGTTATTAGAAAGTATGATTTCGTTCGTGATGTATTATATTATGGAGAGGGAATTTAAGTAGAATCAAAAATAAGGAAGCTTCTACCTAATTTCGAAGGAACTTAACCAAAGCTTACTCCCTGCACTTATATTGTACCTCCAGAACATCCTTAAATTACATTAATTACCGTTTCATAATAAAATTTATAATAAAATCTTTAATATGTTACTACAAAATAGAGAGAGAGAGAGATGTTCCATTATTCCAAGGAGTATCGTAATGCATCTCGATTGCTTTTCCAGCATTTTCCTCAGCTATCAATTACTCCCTCTCTTCCTATAGTCATCATCGACGCACGATAGCTTACATTCCATCATACGCTCACGTCATATTTTTATTACCGCTCCGAATCGTAAACACATTACAGGTTGAGAACATTAGCCGAGATAGGAGGAGGAGGAGGAGGAGGCGAAAACGGAAGGAGTGTGGAAACGGAAGGACAACAGAGAAACGGGGAAACTCAAACAAGTCTGGCCCGTCACCGCCATCTGTCTTCCCCGAAAATTCGGATTCTCTCGATCACTCGGGGCCAAGAAGAAATCTCGCGACCACGCAACGCACACATAAACTCACCCTCTCGCTTCCCCTTTCCCCCTTTTTCCCTCTCGATGACCCGAACGCTTCCCTGGACGAGAGCAAAGAAGTATTGGGACATATGAGATATTTGGACGGAATAACGTCGCCGAGGGACTATCACCGTCACTTTGTCTCTGACGATTCTCTTTCAATAATACACGCTTCTGTTTGCCCGCCTCTTCTGACCTTACAGATAGATATATACCGGCCTCCACTTTTTATTAGGGACAAATCTCAAGACCGTATTTATCAGTCATTGATGTCAATAAAATTTGTACTTATTGCCGTTCTATTGTGAGCCAGTACCAAAACCTGATTGTCAGACGCGGAGTGAGTATTAGTATACATATTGGTCATAAACTATGATGTTAGAAATATTAGTATAAATATTGGTCATAAACAATGATGTCGAATACCCAATTTTGTTATACATAATAAAAATTTAACCAGACGTATTGGAATAACAACGATGAAAGTTAAGTATTAATTCAATCGTCAATGAGACAACTTCATTAATACAGCGATGAAAAGTTAAAAAAGTCAGTCTTGTTGGAGATTGAAGTCTGATGATTTGACTAGGAAGCCATTGGGGATTTCGGGGTGCATTGAGTATAAACGGGTATGGAAGCCGTGGCATATGTGCGATCCCCCTTTCTCCGTCGAACCTCGGTCGCGTATTATGCAGAAAACTTTATTGTTGAACCTCAATGGCGCGGAGAAGCTGGGTCCCCAGTCCCCAAACATTTTACATAACTTCGGGTGGGATAGACGGTCGCACGAAATTTCAAAAGGTGGTTCACCTTGAAAATGTCTCATTGTCGGAGCTAAAGGTAACACGGTGCGTAATTTTAATACGAAATCGAAATCGAGATTATAATAAATAATTGAAGTATCTTAATATATTTAGAAATTCAATTTTATATACTTTAAATATATATTCATATTACGTATATGGTCGCTATTTTTATATATAATAGATTAATAGAAAATAAAATGATATTAAGAGATACTTTTTTTTTAGTATAGAAACTGGGCACTTCAAGCTTGTCTAATTTTTTATTTTTTCATGAAAAGGTCAGTCTTTCTTGAAGATTAAATATTGTATCTATTTCATATTATAATTCCGTGATTAAAATAATCTATAATAAAGAACAATTTAAAACACACAAATTAATTAACTTTTTTAATAGACATTTGGAAATGTTCTAATTATAAGATATCTGAGTATAGAAGGGTTGAAAAGGGAGGTAATGATTACTTCTTATTTCTAAACAAAATATAGCATATTCATGAAAAAATCAGCTGTTTTTGAAGATTAAATATTGTATGTATTTCATATTATAATTCCTTGTTTAAAATAATCTATAATAAAGAATAATTTATACCAAATTAATTAACCCTTTGAATAGACATTTGAAAATGTTCTAATTATAGGATATCTGAGTATAGAAAGGTTGAAGAGGGAGGTAATCACTTCTTATTTCTAAACAAAATATAGCATATTCATGAAAAAATCAGCTGTTTTTGAAGATTAAATATTGTATGTATTTCATATTATAATTCCTTGTTTAAAATAATCTATAATAAAGAATAATTTAAACCAAATTAATTAACCCTTTGAATAGACATTTGGAAATGTTCTAATTATAAGATATCTGAGTATAGAAGGCTTGAAGAGGGAGGTAATGATCATTTCTAAACAAAATATAGCATATTCATGAAAAAATCAGTTCTTGAAGATTAAATATTGTATCTATTTCATATTATAATTCCTTGTTTAAAATAATCTATAATAAAGAACAATTTAAAACACACAAATTAATTATCCTTTTTAATAAACGTTTGGAAATGTTCTAATTATAAGATATATAAGTACAGAAAAGGGTTGAAGAAGAAGGTAATGATTCACTTCTTATTTCTATCCAAAGTACAGCGGATCCGTGGCACTTTGCTCGGTCCAGTGAGTTAGAAGAAGCGTACGCGGAGATCACGATCGAGAGGTAGAAAAGCAGAGAATAGACGGAGAGGATAGGGGAAAAAAAGAAGAGTAGGAGGACACGTACTGCCTGTTGCTGCTACCGGCGTTCGCAGCGCGATAAAAACGATGAGACAAGACCTTCGGATGGAGCCAACGTCGAGGGGGTGAGAAGATGTTTACGAGAGCGTAGCTTTGTTCCTAGGGTGGTAGTTTATCACGAGAGACTGCCTGTTTCCCGACGCGTACAACGTGTACCCGTGATCCTCCGCCGTGCCTAAATTTCACTCGCATCATGTGCTCCAGACAACCAGTCCCTCCGCTTACAATTTACAAAGTAGCTATTACGTTCCTTTGAACGAACCATAATGCGATAAAATATTTTTACAAATAAGTCTGTTATTTCTTAATTTTTTATATCTCAATATCTCCAATATTTTTATCAATTATAAATATTAATATCTTTGAGGATGTTCTGGATTCTTTTGTCTCCGATTGTACCTCCAGAAGTAATCCTAGAATAATCGATTAGTATCAAAAGAATGTGATTAACTTGAACTTATCAAGAAGAAGGAGTTCATGAAACTATAGAGTTTTCTTTTTGTCTCAATATTTTAATTATGACTATTTATAAAAGCGTATGGATTAGATATTGAATTTATTATGACTGAAAACTTCTAGCTAGCCTCACCTGACTTGAACCAACCGCTTTCCATCCCTCATAAATCACACATAAAGTTCGGAAGAATGTAATTGTGGGTTTTAAGAGAAAGCCTTGATATTGCCGTATCAATTATTCAGAAGTAGTGCGAACCTTTTTAACCAGCTTTTAAACTGTGAGAATCAGCATCCTCTTTCACCCTCCCTGGTCCCTGAATTTTCCTCTCTGAGTTTTCGAATTGATCGCGGCCGCGTAATTAGGTCCACGGCGCATCAAGTATTTATTCTTTCATTAGATCGCTCGCAGGAAGGGTCGACGATGAGGCAACGTCATCCAGGAGGAGGAAACTTGATCAGCTCGGAACTTCGCTCGTTCACTGGGCGAAGCACCAATTAAACGCAGACCGTCCCCTCGCGATGTCCTTTGATATATCTCTCCGACTCGTTTCCGTAACCATTCTCAGTTTTTCACAGCTGGTTTTTCGTCCAAACGATAATACTGGCCAAAACTTACATTTCAGGACCTTCGTTGTGTAAAAAGATAAATTTTCTAAACATTTTTAACTCCGCAAAAAGTGGATATGAAATATAAAAGTTTACTATTTCGGATGTTATATTATTTTTACGTTAGGTTTAAAATTAATACTTTTATAAATTTTGAATACGACAAAAACGTTAAGTTTCCAGCGATCANAGTGGCTCGTCATCAAAAACATGATACTTTCTGGACAATGTTTATTATGCTAATTGAAATGGTAAATTATAAATCCTTAAAAACAAAAAACCAGTACACTATCATATTATTATAATATAATAGTTATCAATATTTTCTATTTATTAAAATTCAAACTTTTAAATATCTCGATTATCAAATAAATGGCCACTTTCAAAATAAATTGCTGAAATATTGACAGTTCTTTTTTCTTGCATCAAATTATGGATGTATGTTACGTAATATAAGTTCAGCCCTTCCTTTTAAGAAGAGGAACAACAAAAAGAAATTGTTGCGAAAAATTTTTAATGAAAATCCGTTGGATTGGTATAATAGAAGCGCGTACCTTAAGAGTTTTCCCATCGATCCCACGCGGTGGCTTTTTTATAAACGAGAGGAAAAGATGCCGTGAAAGTTCGTCGGGAGTTGCTACTTCGAGATAGGTATCCAGAAATTTCCGAAATCCCTCGTAATCAATGTCCTGAAACAAGTATAACATTTTATAAATTAAATTGTGATCCACAACAGTCATATTTATTAAAATATTCTTGTACGTTCTAATCTACAATCTTGATATATATAATCTTGATTGTTTTAATTATAGAATTTGTCATGTTACATGTTACTTTGACAAAATGTGTCAATAACAATTATCTGAAAATGAAATTAAAAGAATAAAAATTAAAATGAAATTAAAAATATAATTAAAAGAAGCTTCATATAAATTTAATGAAATGATGGATGTTCCTGTTTTAATGAAAATTTCAGTACAGACGTTGTAATATAGAGAATTGCATTGAAATAAATATAAAATATAATGTCTGAATCAATAAGTATTGTCGCATTTGAAATAATACATTTACTGACTATACGACTTACTATAAAATTTATACCGGAAGTGGAAAACCTCTTTACTATATTAGAGGTCACACTGTTCTTATCTCTGACTTATACTATTAAATTGCAATTCCTGCATTCTTGATTATAAATATATTATTTCGATAAACCCCATCAAGTAGGAAGTAGACTTTCATTAACTAGAGCATAAATAGTTCAGTGGTTTAGCGGTGGAATTAATATGCATGAAGGCCGGATAGTGATCAGCTTGTACCCACTAAGACGGGATTGTTTGTAATAGCACTGACCAATCTGGATCAGCAATTATTGTGCGCGGATTATGCGGTGATCTAATTCCTATTAACGCGTAAGATTCTCTGATACAAAGGCGAAACAGCTCGTAGGCTAAAATCAGGATTCCTCTATTTGCTTCAATGGACACACGAACTACATATTCAAATACTATATAAATTATATTTCCATTAAAACGTTTTGTTTATCACACGCTTTTAGTATTAAGATTATAGTTGGATGATATAATAGTAAGGATAGTAGAAAAAAAAATGGATAGTCCTAGAAAAAAGGAAAGAAAAATAAAAATAATATTTAAATAAATATGTAAATGACACACAAACATTTTTAACCAATATTTTAAAGCCAGAAAACATATAATATCTATTTTTCGAATAATGAGATTATTGAATTATTTCTAATCATATAAAAATAACTGACAAACAAAATTTATTGTATCAAATACACGATGTTTGATAAGAATTCCTTCTGTGTTTAACACGAATCACGCTGATATTTCTGGTTGAGAAAAATCGCTTGCCCAAGTACTGGATAACGCTTGAAAATCGTTTTTCGGAGAGATTTAAATTTCAACCGGTTGGTCCTAATTCAATCGCGCTCCGCACGAAGAGGAGCCCGATGAAAGACTTTGAATGCTAACCGTGAACGAAATTAAATTTCACCAGGTAAAAGCGGCTCGAGCATCTGTTCACCGGACTAATTCCTCTAATTGGTTCGACATTATCCCGTTGCCGACCTGTTGATCGAAAGAGCATGCACAATGTACGTGACGAGGCTTACACGTTTAAAAGTCCATATATAGATGCACGCGTGTAATCAGTTAAACACCGGATTCGTTGAACCGAAATTATTCAATAATTAGTCGGTGCATAATATTAACGGTGATAAATACATCGTTTGTTTGAACGTATAATATACACTGAGAAAAACGAAGTCACAAAATTCTAGCAATATTTATTGTATATTTAAGTGAAAATTACTATATTTGAATAGTAATCTTGAAACATGTTTGGATTTAATTAATGATTAAAAAGGTCATTATATAAAGCTCGAATTCTCATGTCGAATGACAGAATTTTGATTTTATTTACGAAAAAATATGAATGCAACAATAATAGAATTTTGTAATTTTGTTTAATTCTTAGTACATGATTTAAAATAAAAAATGTGCAAAAGAAAAAATTATAAAACATGTTCAATCAAAAAATGCCAAAACTGTGTATTAGAATACTAGAAATTATGCGTTAAAAATTCTTTATGATCGAGGAAAATAGGTCGAACAATTTTATAAATCTTATTCTGTGTAATTATCATTTTTTCTAAAAGCTCATTATTTCAAATATTGGATACAGATTTTTATTACGAATCTTAAACTTTTGGCAGAGATCTTATGGTTCATACAATTTTATGAACTTAGAACTTAATGAATAATAATTTTTTCTAAAAATACCTAAAGAATCAAGTTTTTAAAACAAACAAACATGTCATTTATTTTCAA